>JAPSGF010000014.1:1762794-1916610 GCA_035772895.1 Perdix hodgsoniae
CCCCCCTCCCTCCCCCTCTCGATCCCCCCTCCACCCCCGCCCTCCTCGGCCGCGGCTCGCCCCGCGGGGTGGGGGCGGCGGGCGGGGGCCGGGGCCGAGCGCTCTCTCCCCCCCCCCCCCCCCCCCCCCCCACCCCCGGCGGGGGGGGGGGGGGACGCGGCCCGGGGGGGGGGAGGGGGGGGGCCGGCTATGCTCCCCGAGTGAGCGCCGGGCCGCCATCCGGGCACCGCGGCGGCAGGGCGGGGGAGCGGCCGGGAGGAGCCGGGCCGGCAGGGAGGGGGCGCTTGGGCTCTTCCCCCCAGCCCGCCCCGAGCCCTCCTCCCTGCGGCCTGCTGCGGCGGCGGCCCCGGCCATGGGGGAGCGGAGGGGGCCGCCGCCGGCCGGGCACTGAGCGGCGCTGTTGTTCGGTTTCCTCCTCCTCCCTTCTCGCCGAGCTCCGGGAGCGCCCGAGCGCCTCGGACGGGCCGCGAGCGGTTAAAGCATGGCGGAGAACTTACTGGACGGGCCGCCCAACCCCAAGCGAGCCAAGCTCAACTCGCCGGGCTTCTCCGCCAGCGATAGCACAGGTGAGACCGCGGGGCGACGGCGGCGGCGGCGGGGGGGGGGGGTTGGGGCGGGCGGGGCCGGGCGGCGGGGCCGGCCGAGGCCTGAGAGCGGCGAGCCCGCGGCCGGAGCGGCGCTGGGACGGGCGATCCGAGCCGGGGATCCGAGCCGCAGATCCGTGCCGGCCGCCGGCCGCGCGTTACGGAGCCGCGCGGCGCTGCGTAGCTGGAAAGTTTGGAGGCGCGGGGCCGCGGTCGCGTCGCGTGCGAAAGTTTGGCGTCGGCGCGGCGCAGCGGCGAGCAGCGCTTCGGTCCGCGGGGCCTTTCCCGGCACGAGGACGGTAATGCCGGTCGGCGAGCGGACCGGGGCCGGTAAGGGGGTGTTTTCTCGTCGCCCGCGTCTTTCCAGGAGCGCTCGCGGCCGCGATGGTTTCTCGGGGTTTCCCTTTGTCTCGTGGTGCTCGCGCCGCCGGGACGCGTGCAGCCCGGTGCTTTAGGGCTGCGTTGTTAGCCGGGACTTGCCGGGGTGCGTCACGGTGGGTGAGGTCCTGACGCCCGTCCGAGCTGCCCCGGCTCGGATACGGGTCGGGCTTCTCGCACCCGAGCGGCGCAACTCCGCTCCAGCTGTTGTCATCGGCCCCAGCGCAGCCTCGCGCTGCGCGTCGCTTCCTCTGCTCGGCCTCACGCCGCTCCTTCCTCCCGACACAAACCCTGCGCGCAGCACCTCTCGGTACCGCTGGGCTGTGTGCGGGGTGGGATTTCCTGCGTGTCTCCGAGGGGTTTGACACCGACGTCTGCCCGAGGTGAAGGAGCAGAGCAGATAAACCCGCCGGGCCCATCCTGCGTGGCAGTCCGTAGTGTTACGCTTGTCCCCCTCTGCTTTTTCCCTTCTAATTCACGCTTAGAACGATAGCTGTGCGTACGCCTGGGATTTTATTACGTTGGTTCCTTTTTTGTCTTGAAATGCCTTGAATTTAACACCACAGATGAACGTGCTGCCTTGGCCGGTAGCCGTAGAGCTGCTGGAGTTGCTGGGCCGACAGCAGACAGCAATAAATAAGGCTGCGCTCAGGTCAGTGCTGCTGGACCGCGCAGGTCTCCTGTGAGATGATTCCCAGTTGTCTGATGCAGGTTATTCACTTTCTGTTCTGTCCGAGTGCTCCTGGAAGTTACGAGTCCGGTCCAGCGCTGCTAATTATTGCTGTGGCAGCGAGCTGCGTTCAGATTCTGCGTCTGTAACTTCGCGTTGAAAACTTCACCTCCTGTTGGTGTCTGTTTTTAGTGGAGGCTTTGCTCTCTGTCGTTACCTGCTAACAGAGTAACGCGTGCAGGAGCAGCGCTGTGTTATCGCAGTGCTGTTTAATGAGGAATCAGAGGGAACTGAGAATTTAGGACTGGAAAAATTCTGCAGTGTGTCCTTATACAATGAAGAAGCATGTGGGACGACTTAGGAACTTGACGCTTCCATCCTAATTTGGTTTACACTTTCAGGAATTTTTGCTTTGTAAATCTTCCTTTTAACATATGTTATGTTTTCCATCTGTCTTCTCAGATGTCTGAGAGGCAGACAGAACCCAATTCTTTTCTTTGGAATGCTGTCCTTAATAGAGATGTCTCAAACAAATACTGTTGCGTAGAGCCTGGGTGTGAATCAAAAGGAATCTGAAACCATATTATCAGTGCTAATTCGGCCACTGGGAGCTCAGAATCTAAATCTTTAACCGAGACACACACGCTCTTCAAAATCCTCACTGAGAAGTCTTTCCCATTATCTGGGTAGGTCCGGTCCCTTTGATTTGCGGTAACGTTCGTATCCACGTACAAACCTAATTGCTTCTCTGAGGGTATCCCTACAGCTGTGGGGGCTGGCTGGGGATGGCCGTGCTGTCAGTGGGAGCTGCTGTCAGTGGGGCAGGACTCCCAGCACCACGCACTGCAGGCTGCAGCCCTGCCCGCCTGTGCTGCACCGGGGAGCACGGGCTGCTCTCGCCCTGTCTGTGTGTGATGAGGGCTGCAGTGGGTGTTGCTGGGCGGGTGACACGGCTTCTGTGTCATCTCCGGTGTAGCTTTATCTAACGGGGCAAAGAAAGCTGGAAATGTGATGTGTAAATCTGCCTTGTGGTGGCTGCGAGGTCATTTCCTAAGTTTTGTGGACTCCTTAAGGGAGGCGTTAATGAGAGGGATTCGGAACAGCTTCTGCTCGCTGAAATCAGTGCTTTGCAGCAAGGCGGATTTGAGCAGATGCCGGTTTTGTGTTCAGTCAGTTGTAGTTGGAAGCTTTCTTAAGAGTCAGATGTATTCTAAAAGGAAAAAAGTTTCAAGTGCCTGCGTGCTGTTGGTTCCTTCTGTGCGCTCGGTGCGTTCTGCGACGTGTGCTTCTGCACAGCCTAATTGCAATTGCTGACAGACTGCCCTCGCTTATCGCTTGATCCCAGAAGTCGGGAGGGAAAAAGGGCTTTAAAGGCAAGAGAGGGGAAGCATCCATCGCTTGGCGATTTGCAGCAGCCACAAGGAGACACAAAACTTGTTCTTTTACTGTAGTTTTGCGTACTGTTTAATTGGTTTTGGTTTGTAACATGCTTGTGAGTGCACGTTAGTCCTTGCTGTTCTGTTCCTGGCAGAGGTGAGCCTGCTGTGTGACAGCCCTGCGCAGGGCTGAGCGCTTCCACGGGCTGATGGAAGGCCGCAGCTCTCCCTGTCGGTGCCATCACTCACACTGAGGAGGATGGAGGACTGAGCCATTTAAAATGTGCAGCACCTCGTGTCGACCCGAGTCTTTGATAAGAAGCCGGTAGGCAGGGAGTGTCAGAGTGTCACAGTCACCGTTAGGCTGTCGAGATAGCGCACTTCTGCAGGACACCCAGCAAGAGGTCCCCAAGATGTGTGGTGAGGGTGGCACAGGGTGCATCCGTCGTGGTGCGGGGTGGCTGAGGACATTGCCATGCTGGCATTGGTCCGCTGTGCGTTTCGTGCTGCCTTAAGCGAGTGCCTGCTGTTTATTACTGGCTCCTCACGTGATTTCGCTTGAAATGGTCACCTCGAACTTCAGCTGTTGAATTAGGATGCCGGGAAAGATGCGTGTGTTTGTGGTAGGATGAAAAAGCGAGGCCTCCATTCCAGTAACGTGCTTCGGGAACCCTAAAAGATTTAATCTTCGCCAGGGTGATCTTCTGAAAGCAAAGCTAGCTCCTGCCTGCAGCCCTGCTCCTGCAGCAAGGCGGCTCGACAAGCCGTGCTGTGCTGCGCAGCCTGGGAGCTGCGTGTGCTGCGACGGCTCCGTGCTGCTGTTGGTGCTGCTGGGTAGGAGGGGAAGCTGCTCGCGAGAGCAGGCGTGGCGGCACTGTCCAAAGAGTGGAGACACCTTGGGAGGCAATTCAGAGGAAGAAGAGTTACAGAGGGGCTGTGCAGGAGCGGAGGAAAGCCGAGCGGATCCGCCGTGTGCCGTCCGACGCTTCCAGAACAGACCGCGTCGCCTTTCTTCTGCCACGTATTTTTTGTGGTTTCGTTTTTCTTTTCTGTGTGTTCTTTTCCCCCCCGGCATCCAGGAAGAGATAAGGCGCTCCCTTACCTGAGTGTGGGGGTTTTTTTTGAATTTTCTTCTGTATGTTCATCTTGGTACCAGGGACATTTAAGCGCCCTGATGTCTTACTTTGTGTTAACAGCAGAACATTCCAGTAATTGATGACGTTTTTTTTTTTCCCCCATGTAGAAGCAGATCTGACAGAAGCTAGTGTTGTGTTTTTGGGGACCTTTAGCGCGTTGTATCTTCACTGTGAGCACGAAGAGTTGGAGATGATTTGAATAAATACAGTAGAAAGACAAACTTGGGTCTGTGACTCGATGATAGGCAGCGTGCAGGTGGGAAGAGGCAAGGAATTAAACACAGTCATCAACGTGTTTCAGCCCATACTGTTCTCTTTTTCAGGGCAGTGAGAAGGCAGCAGGGCAGAGCAGCTGGACATCCGGGGCTCAGGCAGCTGTTTGGTGCTGCCCATTGAATGTGGCTTAGGGGGTCCAGCTACGTGCGTTTTTCCTGTCCCAAGAAGTCAGGCTGGCAGCCCGCTGTCAGGAGCAGTTCTGAAGCTGAGCGCTGGTGGAGGAGGCAGAGAGGCTAGCAGAGGACGGATTCTTTCTCATTAACTTCCTGATTTGTTTGCCTAGTGTAATGAGCTTCAGGTTTGGAATGTCACTTAGTTGCTGAGGTCTTACAAAAACAGATGGAGATATTTTTCTGGGAGCTCGAAACTACTTTACCTTGTTCTTAAGATGAGCTGGATTGTAAGCTGGTAGTGTCCCTGTTGGTTATTGGGATGCACCAAACAGATCCAATTTAACTGATTTTAGGAACTTACCACTGCATTGCTTCTTGTCTGTGCCCTACATGGCATTCAGTTGTGGAGAAGAATTTGGCCATAAATCCCTTCCCCCTCACCTCTCCAGCCTTTGGGGCTCCTTTACCTGCCCCACATACCCCACTGCTGTCTGTCCCAGCCTGGTGGCTGAACACCAGGTTGGTCACACCAGGTTGGTGTCTGTTTGCCTCATCAGGTGAAGGTATTGATGTAAAACTTCCTTACTGAGTTGTGTTTTGTTTTTTTTTTACCCAATAAGGGTATTTTTAGTTGCTCTTAGAACTTCAGACATGCTAATTGTCTATTGTGAAACAATAAATTACAGAATCTTTGCCTGTTGAAGGGAGGTGGGGCGGGTGTGGGAGCTGCTGCCCACCCCAAACAGCGTGCCCATTGAGCAGGGTACCTGCCAGGGGCCTGCGGAGCCCTGAACTGTTGGGGCTTTGTCTGCTGGGGTCTGAAAGCAGCCTCACAAAACAAACCCAGGCTCGGTGCAGGGTAACAGCTCTGCTGGCGTGGAAGGAACAGCGTGGTGAGAATGCAGCCTGTCCTCCGGGACCCGCAGTGCAGCTTCAGCTGCAACTCCGTGCACGGGCAGGCGCTCCGTGATGGGAGGGTGCCTTGTCACGTTGCAAGCAACAGTTATGCCACGAAGCTGAGACTGAATTTGGTAGCTGACCACCTGCTTTAACATCTTAGACATACCATGCTGAGAGCAGGGATTGCAGTACTTGAGGATGTGCCACCTCTCCAGACAGCTAAGGGAGCAGGGGTGACGTTGAATCGAGCTTTGACTGGCTGTGTATTATAGGAATGAATCTGGTAACAGTTGCAAGTAGTTACATGGATGGCAGTGTTCTACCTGAGAGTGTAACAGTTCTTCTGAACGGGTCTGGGAGGAAACATTTTATTTTTGTAGTGGTTGCTGAAAGTGCTGTCCCGTTGCAGCCCCTGAAACTGAAATCAGGGCAGAGGGCATCTCAGGCGTGTTGTCCTCCTGTGTGACAGTGGATGCTCAGGGAGCAGTGAATTCTCAGTTTGGAAAAGGAGGCCTTCGGGAAAAGAGGCAGAGTTTGAATTGCTCGGTGCTTCTCCTTCCCTCCTGCAGGACGTGGGTTTGGTTCTGTGACGGGGGAGACCTTCTGCCTTTGTGCTGGAGGTCGTCGCTCATTTGGCTGCTGCAGAAGCGGGCCGTGTTCTGTTAGGGCAGATTTTTGTGTGCATTGACACGCATATCTGTAACTGCCAAGGCAGTCTCTTGTCCTCATAGATGGGTGGATGTGCTCAGGTAGACTTTTGTCTTCTGTCGTACAGCTGCTGTAAAGTACACCTCGTGTTGATGTAACACATGCAGTTCTGACGGCAGTATGAAAGCAGAATGCTTCATTCCTGCCTGAGCATCTGAACGCAGTGAGTTTTTACACAGCTGCCATGCAAAGCTGTTTACCTGTTCTGTGTTTTCTTGCTGGCAGAGCAGTAATCTTTCCACGCCTGACATGAACGTACGGACTTCTTACAGGAGCTGGAGAGGGGCGGAATGTGTCGGGTTTTAAGAGGCGGTATTCCCAAATGCTTTCTTCACTCTTCTCATAAGTTGCAAAAACATTTCCAGCCCTTGGCTCTGACCGTGCGGTGAAGCGTCCAGGCAGCGAAGTGAAAAAAAATAGGATGCTGGAGTGCAGTATTCAGTTTGGAAATGGGACTGGAAAAAAAAAAACATTCTTCTTCCTTTTTGGATTTTTTTAATTTTTTTTTTGAGCTATGGCAATGTGTTCACATCTTGTTTCTTGTCCCCCCCAGCAGCACGCCAAGCAGCACGCTCCCTCACGCACCACTTTTTGTTCCTGAAACATGAGCAGTTTTACTGCGGCAGTGTAAGAATGCTGCTTGGGGTTTAACAGGTTTCCTGGAGAAGTGAGGTGAGCCTTGAGGTGCCCGGATCCGCAGTGCTGTCTCCATCCATCGAGCTGCTCTGCAGGGCCCCAGCGGGGGCAGCCCAGCCAGAGTCACTGGGAGTGGGGCTGGGGCTTGGGGACACCGCTGTGGGGGGAGAGAGAGCTTGACATTGGTGTTGGCTTGTAAGAAGAAAGGTCTATAAAATACACTGCAAGAGGCACAGGCTGCGGTGTAGGTAGAGTCACAGGGTTGTATGTGAAAGAGGAGGAGAGGTGGTGAAGCGATCACCAAGGGATGTAATGCTCCAGGAGCTCCTGTAAAAGGCAAGTGGAAAAGGAGACCTGAGAGAGCAAAGGGTTACTTCCATAAGAAAGGGAGGGTGAATACTTCAGTGCACAGAACTGGCTTCAGAAAATGTTGGCTTGCTGCTTCCCTGCTTGGAAGAGAGCAGGAGGGACAGCGTCAGGGCTTACAGACCTTGGCACAAGGGCAGGCCTGGGAAGGACGTGCTGCTCAGGAGAGGCGGGAGTTGAACCTGTGTGCACGTTGACTGTGATGGTTTATGTCACTCTGTGGTCATTTTGCAGCACAGCTTAAAACTTGTTCTCCAGGATGAACTGAAAATTTGAGTGCTGATGGCGTGCGCAGTGTTTCAGTGGACTGAAAGTTATGAGTAGGGCTTCCTGGCTTCAGACAGGTTAAATGTGCTGCGAGTGTTACTGTTTCGGTTCTTAAATGCACATGGTGTGTTCTTAGGCAGTTCTGCAGCCTGAGCCATGCACTGATTGCTGGTGGTGGAGCACCGACTTGAACTTGAAGATTATACAGCACTAGGGATTCCTGTCTTTAGAAAATAACTCCTGTTTTCTCTAACCTGGGACTATTTAGGTTTAGTTTTGCTGCGAAGGGCGAGGATTGCTCAGGGCTGGCTTCGGAGGGGTGCGGTGAAATCTTTATACAGCTCTGTCAGATAATAGTAATCAGGGCCTGTTTCAGAACCTGTCCTCGGTTTGGGAAGCTTTGCAGAGACGTTTTGTGTTTGAACTGATGAGCAGGGGTAGTCTGCTTGTGTGTTTCCTTTCTTAATGTGGATGTATACACTTCTTACGTCTACAAATATGTAGTAAGTACCTTCATACTAATCAGATAACTTCATATTTTAGTTGCATACTGAAATAACATCATTACACAGACACTGCCGGCAATGTGCAGTGAAACATTTGGGTGAACTTGAGCTGCTTGTTTTAAATAAACGAAAACAACTGAATTGTGTGGTGTTTGTTTGGGTATTTTCATGACTTTGGCTGTTGCAGAATGGCAAAGCAGCTCCTTCAAGGGCTGTAATGAAGACTTGATTGATTTATTTTGCCCATCTGGAGCATATGTGGATTACCTCTGTCAATACGGGATATGATAAATGAGGGATGGGCACTTAGAGAGCAATTTGAGTGATTTGAGCTGTTGAAGGTTTGAGAAGTGAGGCATTGTGAGAAGAACATGCTGAGCGTGTCATTCAGGAGCCTTTGAGATGTAGTATGTCATAGTTTATACAAACAAACAGAAAGAACTTAGAAACTGATATTGAACACGTTGATGCGTGAGGCTGGGATCAACGCTTCCAAGAAGCAGTAGTTCCCTTCGGTTAAGCTTGGAGCTTGTTGGAAGGTCGTATGCAAACCCAAGTGGCGATGTTGTGCTGGGATTTTGGGGTGGAATGCGGTGGCCTGGGATTACTCAGGAGGCCGGAGAACGTGATGCAATAGCTGTTTGGAGAGAGGAGGTCAGTCAGAAAACCTCCCTTGATGCTTCTGTATTGTTCTTTCAGCTTTGGCACAAGGAAGTTGGGACTTGGGGTAGATGCCGCCACCTCAGTTTCTTAACCATGATAAAATGTTTTGCTCAGTTGTGCAATAAAACTAATACTTAATGACTGATGTTTTACCCTTTATTTGTGTGTGTATGTATGTATGTAGTATCAATGTCTGCTTTCTGAATGGCCCTGGACTTCTAGTCAGGGGAACACTCGCTCACTTGCTGACAGCATTGATGTCTTGGGTGAAGATATCCCTCAGTGCACAGCTGTTTCAGACTAGTACAAAGTTCTGTAGTTGAATGTTTTAGTCACTTACTTGTTATGCTTTTCTTACTTGTGTTTCTGTTTTAACTTGCAGATTTTGGATCTTTGTTTGACTTGGAAAATGATCTTCCCGATGAGCTGATCCCCAATGGCGAGTTGGGCCTTTTAAATAGCAGTGGGAACCTCGTTCCAGATGCAGCTTCCAAACACAAACAACTTTCTGAACTTCTAAGGGGAGGCAGCGGCTCTTCCTTAAACCCAGGAATTGGAAATGTGAACTCAAACAGCCCTGTCCAGCAGGGAGTCGGGAGTCAAGTGCAAGGGCAGCCGAACAGTGCGAGTATCGGCAATCTGGGTGCTATGGGTAAGAGCCCATTAAACCAGGGAGACTCTTCTGCTTCAGGCCTGGCAAAGCAAGTTGCCAGCACCTCTGGACCTACCACACCTGCATCACAAACACTGAACTCTCAAGCACAAAAACAAGTGGGGATGGTGACGAGCAGCCCTGCAACATCACAGACTGGACCTGGAATATGTATGAATACTAATTTCAGTCAGACACACCAGAGCCTTCTCAACAGTAATTCTGGTCACAGTTTAATGAATCAGCCTCAGCAAGGACAAGGGCAGGTAATGAATGGATCTCTTGGGGCAGCTGGAAGAGGAAGGGGAGCAGGAATGCAATATTCTGCCCCTGCCATGCAGGGGAATGCAGGCAGTGTGCTGGCAGAGACTTTAACCCAAGTGTCTCCACAGATGGCTGGTCACACCGGGCTGAACACAGCACAGACAGGAGCAATTACAAAGGTATGTACATATAACTTAATGTATTCCGTGTTTTGCACTTGCATTTTTTACCACTCAGGTGTTTCGAAAAATCAGTAGACCATTTTTGAGGAGCAAAACTAAATAATGTGCTTTCTCAAGTCTGAATTACTGGTTTCAGACACCAGTGATACGAAATATTGAAGCTGGTTTGTCACGCCATCAAAAATGACAGCACTTGTGTGAAAACATCCTGAGAGGTTAAACGTTTGATTTTTATCTTAGCAGTGTGGATGAGGGGAAAAAAAAAAGCTTAATTTTGCAAAAAAGGGGACAAATAATTATTTCTGTGCAGGATCTCGTTACGTCTGCCAGACAGCAGTGTGTTCTAAAGCAGTGTGAGATCTTAGAGAAGTTTGAAGAGGGAGAGGTATAGCACTTGTCCTCTTGTCAAGGGCTGCTGTCAGTAGCTGTGCAGTGAATGCTTTTCACATGTAGGAACGCTAATCTGGAAACATGAAATTTGACGTGGGTTGCAAAGCTAATCTGAACTCTACAAAAGGCAAGGAGAGTATTTGACAAGAAGCAACTTAGTGGCCTTTGCAGATTGGGGCAGGGAGGATATATACCTGTGGAAGCTTCTACCTGTGTCTCAGGGCACTGCTGTGGTCTCTGCTTGATAGAGTCATTGCTTTTAGTTCGTGACTTCACTGGTTTAAGCTCAGAGATGTGATTAGAGGTGAGGAGTGCTGTTCCTTCTGTCTCAGCTGGATAGCAGCGGGCCTCATCTCTTGTGTGGCGTTGGTGCAGCTCCTCCCTTGGATTTTGATGGCAAAACCGTTCTGTTATGTAGAAGGGAGTTCCATCTCTAATCTTTCATCTATTTGCACACCACTCATCATTGTAATTTATTAGTGTGCATGTGTTAATTCATGGATGTGTTAAGAACTCTGGAAAAAATTGCATTGCTTAACAAAAGCAGGCCAGTTGGGAATGGTGTTTTCTTAAGAAATATGAACATGATTGTGGAGTACTGGGTGGTTCGTTTGGTTTTTGAACATAAAGGTACAGAGAGCATTCTGGTGCCACCAAGAGGGATCCTGCTGCTTAAGGCAGAGATGCTTCTGATCTGAGTGAAGGCCAGAGCACATAGAAGTGAGTACATCCCTTTCCAGCCCCAAATCAGTTAATTTGGCTGTGGGGAAGGATTGATCTGGGCAGAAAGAAAGGAGCTGCTTTCTTTTTTTTTTTTCTTTTTTTTGTTTTTGTTTTGTTTTAACCCTATCTCTTTTCCCCATGAACTTATGGAGTAGATTTTCGCTAGTCACAACGTAGTTATGTGGTTAAGCTACTGATTTTTGATGCAGACTAATTCCAGTTGAATTACACAGGAACAAAGGGTCTTGCTTAAGGTCTTATCTGACCAGGTACGAAACTGGTGGGAGAGATTCTGTGGTCTCATGGTTTCTTGTAAGCCTGTCCACCCCTGGTAAGGAATAGAGCAGTACAAATGTATGGACACGAGCCATGGTCTGGAGCCAGCTGCAGGTGGGATGCTCAAGCTTAGGAAGATGATCTGGGTGTTCTCAGCATTAGTTCAAAGGAGTAAGTTAGTTTGAGCAAGAATTACTTGGCATCGTACTGCAGTCTCTTCCCATCCCTGAATCTGTTGTCCTAGTAGGGTCCTAACGGTGATGTGCGTCAGCCAGTTGTGATGAAGGCTTTTAAGGAACGTAAACAAACAGTTCAGCAGGTTTGACTGTTGTTCTGAAAGTGACGTTTCTGCTGAAAAGATTTTGTGAGTTGTTTACAGATACACCAGATTACTGTAGCAAGAATCTGAATACTTCACTGGCCATAACTGCAGTTTGTGGGTTTACATGGAGTGCTTGCCTGGTGATTTTGACCCGAGATGCTGTGGAAGCCTCTGAGGACAGCTTTGTACACTGCCATGTCTGTCTTCATGCAGGCCATTGCCAGACTCCTCTCCTGAAACGGTTTTGCTTCTAACTGTGGGACGTGGGCAGTGCTGCAAGGATAGTTTTCATTTGGGTTGAAGTTCTTTAAGAAGTCTGATTAAAAGGATTCTTCTTTTCTGAACAAATATCACGTGGTGGGGGGTAGAGGAACAGGTTGTTTAGTCACAGTCATTTCCAGCATTAGTGAGATTGTTCCTTTTTGTTGTAATTGCTTTTGCAAAGTCCATTAGGTCTAGAAAATGTGTTCAAACCATCTAGAAAATCATCTTAACTTAGGGTTGGTGTGGAAGATTGAAGGTTGTCAGCTTTTGAACATCTTATGCAGCAACAAAGCTAAGCAGATGGTGTATTGCTTCCCCAGAAACCGGCGCTTCATTGCAGACATGCTCTGTGCCTCATGCTCTTCTGTTGCCATCAGAGTTCATCTTTATAAAATGAGGGAGATTCGACCTCTGCGTGGTTCCTGGTGGCTGGCACTGGAGCTGGAAGTTGTTCTTACAGGCTGGATGTCACACAGCCTCTTGTTGGGATGCCTTCCCTTCTTCCTATTGCTGCTGGGAAAGCTTTGGGAAGTTTCCTTTTATTCTGTCTGTATCTCAGGACTACTAAACCTACCTTGAGATTGGTTTCCTTTGCATGTTGGTCTGCTTTTTTGGGCTCTGTATGGTCGATGGATGGATGTCAGTGTTTCCTCAGATCTTAGTCTGAGCCTGTAAGCACATTGATCACGGGAAGATGGTTGGTTGTGTTTTCCTTGCTTGTGTGCAGTGTGATTAAGCCCCATTGCCTCTGGGAATCTGGTACATGTAATAGAATTCTGGTACCTCAATCTTAGCGGTTCAAAACGGCACTAATGGGCAAAAACCAAATCTGGTGTGCTAGATTTCTCTATGAATTCAGTGTAGTCTTGTCTCTTTAACTTTATTGACCTGATTAATTCATGTTCTTCGTGGCTTTAACTTCATTTAGATCAAAATAGCCACACGGCATTGCACTTTGCAGCAGAAGTTTGAGATGAAAGAGGAGGAGGAACACAGAACACAGTCGCATCCCTTGTAATGTCTGCCAACAGGACAGCCAGTTGTGTCATGGTTTGTTGCTGAGCTGTATAGAAACTGGATTCTGCTCTTTGCTGTTTCCAAGCTCTGTGTGTGTGTGTGTTCTTTGGAGCAGCACACAGTCACGGTTTTGCTCCCTGCAGTTTGCTGAGCAGTGGTTTGCTGTTGGATAGCAATCTTCAGGAAATCTAACGTTGCAGTGAAGTTCTCTAAAGAACGAGAGCAGGACTTCTGTATGCATCCTGATGTTTGACTCTGTGTTTTGAGGAATCTGAGGTAGGGTAGATAAGAGGGGGAAAAAAGGTTTGAAGAGATTAGCTGGCTGATATTGCTGAGTAGCAGATTGAGATGCACTCGCTGATTGTGAATTAAGTCAGCTGAAGACGTTCGCATTCCGTGGTCGCCGTGTTTGTTTTCGCAGCCTGCTGCTGCCGTTTGTTTCTCTGGTGACTCTCAGTCTGTCTGGATCTGCCTGAATTGTTTTACCATGACTTGCGCTTAATTTGCAGCTTATCCTCGACGTTGTCCATAGCTGGCTGCCAAGCAGGCTGGCTGCAAGCAGAGCCTCTGGCAAGCACGGGTAGCCACGCGAGCCGCGTCCCACCCAACCCTGCTGCTGTGTGCTCACCGACTGGACCGGCTGCTCGGCTCCCTAGTCGATGCTGTGATGGCCAAAGCAGTGTTTTTATGTTGTTTTACAGTGCCTTTATCGTAGTACAAGCAGCAGGAGGATATAAATACATTAGAAGCGCCTAACAGCAAAACTCACCCTTAGTAAAATGAAGCTATCTGTAACGCTGCTCTGGTTTGAAACACGGCCATGTAAAGCGGTGCTTGGCGGATCACTTGGCACTTGATAAACCAGATTTGGTAACTTAAAATGCTCTCCTACCACAGCAGTCCCTCCTGGCACCTGGAATCGAGTTGTTTCCTATTTCTAGTACTCGAGTTAAATTGCCTTTGCAGTTGTGCAATGTCATTGAAGATCCTTGAAGCGATAGCCGCTTGGCTTCTGCCTGCTGCTTATGCTCACGCCGGTACCCGTGCTGTGTCTGACTAATGCTGCAGGCTGAAAGAATGTGCGAAACGGAGCAGTCAGCCTTCATGGGAAACCACAGCTTGGTTTCCTCTGCTCTGCTTCCAGCTCGGGCTGGAGGAGCCGGTCTGCATCAAGTCATCCAGCTGACGAAAATGAAATATTTCGGTGTCTTTTTAGAGCGGAGTTGTGCTGCTGTGTTCTGCAGTAACGCAGCGCTGACATTAAGGATCTTGTCACCAACTCCCAGTCACCTTGGTTAGCGTGACATGGTACTTCTGTTCCTGGTGTTGGAGTAGAGTTTGTTTCTCAGTAGTGTATGCGAAGAAAGACTTCGATAGTAAAACCGAGAGAACCACCAGTTCTTTGGAACCCACAGACTAAAAGTGATGTTGTCTCCAGAAGTTTATGAAGATGACAAACCTTCAGATCCTCATCATGATTTCTTTCTAATTTTTAGGCTGATTCCACGTCTCTTCTTACTGCTGCATGTCAATTTGTTTTTTTCTAGTGCACAGGCAGAGATGGGACTCGCTGAGAGAGGGCAGCCTGCCTATCGACGTGTGGCTGCATAGAGGTTGCAGGTTGCTTCTTGCAGAAGGAAATGTCTGTTCTGTAGCAGTTCTTCTAATAGAGCCCAATTGTACATCCAGATCCTGCTGCACAGGAGTATTTTTGGTGACGAGATCTCTTAAGAGGTCTGGAAACCTTCTCCTTATGTTGTGATGCACTTATTGTTAGTGTATGACAGTGAGCTGTGATGGCACTGTGAATTGTATGGTCGTAAGTACGTAGAGAAATGTGTTAAAGAGCCCGTAGTATGGCCTGGGAACTATGAGCTGGTGTCCTTTTTTCCTAGAAACAAAGAGAAAGCAAGAAACTTTGCAAATGACATGTATGGCATGGCATTCTGTGGGGAGGAGGAGTGCCTGTCTGGGGAATCGCTGCAGCTGGGGTAGGCAGCAGTGTGCAATGCTTATTGCTTGTGTTGTGAGTGTTCCTGTGTAATCCCAGTCATGGTTTTGAGACTGGAAGTAGTTGGTAGAATTGAGATTTAGATGGATGAGGATTTGGGTGTTTTTTCTGGAAGTCATGCTATACTTACAAGGGCTGCCTGAGAGCAGCGCCTGGGAACATGTGCAGCTCTGCATCCCGGTGCTGCTTCAGGCCCAGGGCCGTAGTTCCACTGAACGCACGTTTTTTGTTGCTTTGCTAAGCATGTGTATCTGCTTTAGCATTGACACGTCCAGTGCCACATCATGAATTGCTTTGCAGCGAATCATAACGGGGGCAAGACGCACTAAATACTGGGGCCCCTTGACAGGAGGATCCCTGTGTGAAGCAGAGGAGCTCACAGAACAACGGCAGCACGGTGCGGCCCGGCTGCGGCCTGTCCCTTCTCAAACAGGCCTTAAACACAAACAAACGAGAACAAATGCCCTTTGAAACTTTTGGCAATTAGGATAAATAAAATAACCCCTTTACAGTGAGAGGATCTTTGTACCCTGGAAGGGCTGGAGAACTCAGCAAGTCTCAATGCTGGGGTTCGGTGCTGTGTGCCTGAGTGCATGGCTGGTGCTGAGCCCTTCGCTCTGAGCAACCCCCTGCTGCATTGCAAGCCCTGTGTTGGGCTGTTCTCACCACCCTGCTTAAACACATGCATTCCAGATGACCATCAGATCTTCACCTGGCTTTACAGCCTCCCGAGAGCTCTGTGGGCTGCTTCACATGAGTTGTGAAGTCCTCCAAGAGGAGCATTCCGGAGATCTCAGGGCAGCTCTGCCTGCTGTGTGGTGTTTCCAAATAAACACAGTTGGATCTTAAAATTATTGCTTGCAAATTATTTCAACGGCATAAAATATTTATATTTAGGTTTCTCTCTGGTTACTGTTAATGTCACGCTATGATATTTAAGCTAAGTGGTTGTTTTCAGTAAACCATATTGACTCTTTTTTGTGTATGCATTGTAACCTGGGGTGGGAGCTTGTTCCTTGTCAGTTTGATTTCTGTTTTCCTCTGGTTCTGGGTTGAAATACAACAATTATCTATGTTTTTTAGAAACACTGTGTTTTTTTCCTTCCGTGTAACCAATTTCCTGCTGGATTTGTGTCCGCTGAGGAGCTCACATAGGGAAGGGAAGGAAGCTGAGCTCTTCTCCTCGCGGTGTTTGAGACACTCCTGTCACTCTGTATGGCAGCTGCTGCCTTTTTCTGATTGGCAGCCATAAAAGCTCCCGTAGCAATTAGGACGCATGGTCACTTACTGCTAATTGTTCATTAAAGCTTAGAGTTCTATTTGCTGAGGGTACAGCACCCAGTGAGCCTTCTGAGCTGTGCTTTCCCGATGTACAGCAGTGATGCTCGGTGCAGAAATCGCTTTGGTTCTTCCTGTAGTGTATCCCATTTTATCAGCTCGTGCTGGCCTTCTCAGAAGGAAGTTTAGAAGTGTTTTATGCATGCATGCATACAAAGTGTGTTTTGTTGGTTTTTTTTCCTGAAAAGTGTCAACTTAAACGCATTAAGAGACTTTTTTCTCCATATAGACGTTCTTAAAGAGCACTTTTCCACAGAATTCTGACCTTTCTGTGTCAGTAATAATGCTGTAACGTTTGCAGGTTTTTAAGACATCTCTTTGCCTTGGAATGCTTAAATTTGTCTTTCACCTGAGATGTTCTTGGAAGAGGTTTTCAAGTCGTACTACAAGTGGCAGTAAAGCACCTGGCTTCCTCGTAATGGCATTTCTTAGTTTTTATTTCTGGCTTTATTTAGTCTTTCCTCCTATAATAACAGGTGCAGCAAATGACGATGGTTCCTGCATCTGCGTGGTTTGTTTGTTTTGGTTTTGGGGTTTTTTTGCTTTTTTATTTTTATTACATTTCTTTAGTACTGAAGAGAAGATGCTCTTAGAACCTCGTGGATCCACTTCAGTGGGCTTTCATTGGGGCATCCTGTGAGCAGGGGCAGCGGGGGTGGCACAAGACAGGCGTCCTTTGGGTGCTGCTGGGCCGCTCACAGTTGTATTCTCAGAAGTAATTCTTGAAAAGTTAAGATTTATGTTCCTGTGTATTTATTTAAGGCATCCTTGTTGTTAATTGACTTTAAAAGTGAGTGTTTTTGAAGCGCCGTTCTTGTCAACCTGCCAGGTTGGTGTGGGTGAGCAGCGTTCCTCCAGCACAGGCAGTGGCCTGGCCTCCATTCTTGCACTTACACTGAATTCCTTTTCTTTCCTTTGGTGTTGCCATTGGCTCCTGGCCACAAAATGATTAATTTTTTCCTCGCTTCTCCATCTGTCCCTCTGGCATTTACATTGCAAGCACCGTGGTGACTTTCTTTTGGAACGCGTTCCTATAGGATAAAACAGCAATTAGTAAAGGCTTACATCATTTTTGTCAGCAAACAGATAGAAGATGGTGCCAGCATAGTAAAGAAAGCCTGTCCTTCCCTCCTCACCAGCGCGCACAAATCCACACCGGACCCCAGTGCCGCGCTTCCCTGGCAGCCGTGATCAGCCAGGTGGACCTTGCCTCGCACCACGGCTCTCTGTTTCATTCCAGAGGGAGATAAGAGTCCAAAGTGCGGGGCTGCAGCTCGCAGGCAGCGGGAGGGATCGGCTGCAGGGGCCGAGCTGGGAGCTGGCGGCCGTCCTGCTGGCTGGGGCGCGGCGGTGTGGATGGCAGCAGGGAGCTGGGGCTGCCTGCCTCCCACTGGGTGACCGCTGGAAGGCAGGAGGGCACCGTGTGCAGCTCCGTCCTGCTGCTGACTAACAGCGCTGAAAGCGGCTGCTGTCAGCCTGCGTTCCTGGTGTTCCTCCATTACGTTCTGACACACGGCTCCCGCATTGGAGTGCTTTGTGTGCTGCCGGTTATTATTTGTGAGCACCGGAGACACCTCAGTGCTCCATTTCCTTACCTTTCTGTCAAGGTACGGAAAATAATAAGTAAGTTAAAGTGATTTAAGCAAAGCAAGGTGACATTCTTCCAGTAGCCAAAAGACATCGGTGGGTGGGAAGGGAGAAGGGGGTCACAGTGCTGAGCTTTGTAACCATCTGTTGAAAGCCCACGATTTAAGCAGATTCAGTGATGGCAAAGAACCTGAAGGCTTACTGCAGCGGTAGAGTGTTAAGAGACTGACTTTGGTGATGCCACAGAAGGGCAGCGTGAAGAGTATGCGGGTGTGTGACCTGGTGACAGCAGGCACAGGAGCTCGGTCCGTGGAAAGGAAAAAATAACATCCCTCCTATGCCTGTGATGTAATAGGGGATTTTGGATGAGGCATGCGAGATGCTGAGCAGCAATGGCTGTGGAAGGTTTGGTTCATTTTTTGTGTGATGCTCATATGTGATGCATGGCTGTTCAGACAACTTAAGGCTCTTGATGATGGCGTAACCTTAAAGCTGTAGATTAAACATTCAGAAAACTGAATCATCGTTCACAAGTAGCTCTTGAAAGGCGGAAACAGTTATTATCTGCTTAGCATTTAGCATAGTGTTTCACGTCAGGTTTTTCCAGTGATAAACAGGAGGGAACAAGGGGAGCATCTCTCCTTGCAGATGCACGAGATGTAGGGGAAAGCAGTGACAGCTCTGCCTTCCTGGAGCCATTCCTGCTGCTGAACACACTGTTCTCATGTGCCCTGCTTGGTGACACTGCCCTCAGTTTGTGACCTGGCCTCTGGCCAAACTAGATCACATCTAGGATGCCTGTTTTCTCTCTTCACTCCTTAATTCTGACAGGTATGTTCTGTTTGTTTACGTTATTATGCCTGCAATGAATCTGAGCTTAGAGTTCATTTTCAGCTTTTGTCTCACAGATAAATTCAGAAAGAAGTAAGGATGGTGGTGGTCGCTAAAATGCATCTTTGTCTTCCTGCTACAGCTGTTCTGTCAGAGAGAGGTACGGGAGCAAACTGGCAGAATAGAAGCTCTCCCTTTCTTGTTTTCCCATTGCCGAGAACAGGGGCAGACCAGATTTAAGTGTGGTGTGACTGGTAACCGGGCTGAGTGCCTTCATGCTGCTACTGTATGGGCCCGAGTCCTTCCTGATCCCCTCCATGCACCATCAAGCTCCCTGCTCCATCCTCACGTAACCTCTGTGCTGTGCTGGCAGCACTAACGGGACTCATTCAGTGCCTGCAGACACTGCCTGGTGAGCACTGTGGGAAGTGGGATCCTTTGTGCCTTCTCTTCGTGGTGATGCTAATTGGAGCATCATAGTTCACCTGTCCATCTATTTACGCAGCAAGCTTAGGAAATGAATTTTATCTGTGAGGCCTTTAACAAAAATGGGTCAAATTGACTGGTGAATTCCAAAGTGGTGAGTGAAGCATGGATTTGGGGAAGGGGAGGAGCAGGGGCCGTGGCTGGCCTGGCACCTGTTTGCTTCGTGCACCAACTAAGGGCATAGCTGGTGCAATCCTGCAAGCAGAGCCAGTGTGGAGAAGCTGTTTTCCTGCTGTTGGGCTGAGTGAGTGCATGCATGAAAGTCAGCTTCATGGGCCGCCCTGCTGCAGAGAAGAGCAGAGCCCTCAAGCTGTACTTAGCCACCTCTGTTCTGTGGGGCAGAGGATGGTGCTCTGCTGTGATGCAGGTTTGGGTTTCTGTTCTGCAGCGCTGCTCTCCTGGACTTTGGTGGTTAGTGCAGATGGCAGTATGGTCACATTCTTACATTGTTTTTGCTTGCCAAGGCGTTTTCTTCTCACCTTTCTGCATTGTGTCTAGGCATGCAGAACAGAACTTCTAATTCCCTTTCTATCAGTAGTTCCCACATCATAAAGGACTGAGCTTATAACAACAGCGAGACGAGGTCAAGCCTTTCACTGAAAGCTGTGTGGCTTTTGTGAGCTAATTCCTGTTTTGAAGTAGAAGAACTTCTTAGAGAAAAGTCTGTATAATCTTCAGAGTTTCGGTGGTATTTGGTCACTTACCCTTTCTCTTATTTTTGGTTGGAAGGTGTAGGACCTTACATTTTGCCTGCTGATACATGTTTGCTAGGTAGCACATCTTTATACCTTTCTGTTCCCAAAATTGGTACTTTAGGATCATTACTTGATGTTATAAACTAATTAATAAGCTTAAATAATAAGCTAAGTAAATTAGGCTGTTAGACTGCAATTATACTACACATTGCAGCCAGGCCTATTAGTCCTTTCAATACTTCTTGAGGCCTTTCAGAATCCTGTCGTTTTCGTGTATCCTTTGTGAAGAGTTAATGCAGCCCGACTGTTGCTGCTGCAGAAGTGCTGTGGTCAGGCCAGGAGCACAGGGATGTCACTGTGTGCTCAGCCAGCCTTCTTTTCATCCCCCTGCTGTCACACT
Source organism: Perdix hodgsoniae (assembly GCA_035772895.1). Taxonomy (NCBI): domain Eukaryota; kingdom Metazoa; phylum Chordata; class Aves; order Galliformes; family Phasianidae; genus Perdix; species Perdix hodgsoniae. The sequence continues at coordinate 1,782,812 of JAPSGF010000014.1, forward strand.
GAGAGCTCACGTTTGCAGTTGGAGTTTTTTGCAGGTTTACTTTCAGAGCCGGTCCAACCAAACCCTCCAGCCAACTTCCTTTCTTTCTCAGACTGTTTCCTAGATAAAAATCAAAGAGATCCTGCATTATATGTTAACGATAACCTTATTTTTAGTTTACTGGATTAGATCACAATGAGATTATTTCAGCCAAGTGTATTTTCCACTGAGCCCAAATTGCTTTGAGTTCTTTGGTTTTTTTCATGTCAGCCTTTCTGTGTTTGTTCTGATGTCAAGCTAGTCTTCGTCTGGTTGGGTTTCTTATTTGTTTGTTTCTTACTACTGGACCGTTATAACCTTCTTCCATTCTTGTGCAGAAGAGTCAGAGATTCAGAACTTAGTGAAAGTTTGAGATTATTTCAACTTGGAAGCTTTTCTTCCAACTAATTAAAGAAATAGCTGTAACTTTCACTGCGCAGCGGCGATGCAAGGTACAAAAGCAGGAGTGTTGTCAGAGGTAGGTGCTGCTTCTTGGCACATCTCTGTGTCTGCAAATGAGGGTAGCTTTCTCTCTTGCAGCAACTTCCATCTGTCCTGCCAGAGCTTTTGGGAAGTTTGGAAGCCCTGGAGTGAAAGATGGGTTAGGGGTAACAGAAGAGAGGACGGTTTTTCCTCAAGGAAAAAGGGTGGTGAGGAGCAGAACTTCATGTGTAGCTCTGTGGTTTATGATAGCATGTTGGAGGGGGCATTTAAGTAATAATAGAATACAAAAAAAAAAAAGCAGAAAACCAGTGGATTTTGACTAGGAAATCGTGCTTGTAACTGTGAATGGATTTTGCAGCGTGTTACATTGGTTGCATGTCTTGGAAGCCTCCAAGGAATAAGTGGTAATGAAGTAACTGCCTGGATGAGAGCTGGCGGCAGTGGCAGAGGTGAGGGGACAGTTAATAAAAACTCCGAGTGGGAGGAAAGGATGGGATTTATTGATGGCCCAGGCGCTCAGAGTACAAAGGGGGAGGAACTCCTTGGTGCTGGCGGGAGGAAATACTGTGGTTTGTCAGCAGTAATAAAGAAGGGAGGAAGCAAGTAAGCTTTAAAAATAGAAGTGGCACAGCATTAAGATGCAGTCTGGTCCTGGTGTAGCTTGGAGTTGAGTTCCTGAGCACATGTTTCTGTCCCATCCACTCTGAGTGTGCAGATTTGGTCACAGGCATCATCTGTGACAACTCCAGGAACCAGAGGGAATTGAACTCAGTTCTGCTCTCGAAATAACCATCAAGTAAAAGAAGGAGAAAAGCCTCCCTCTGCCCAGTGCATTGCATTGTGAAGTGTCCTGTGTTGTCCACGTTGGCCAAACACAGGCTTTATTTTTTTTCAGATTGGAAGTTGTTAAATTCCTTGGTTTGTGTGAGTCGAGTGAAATGCTCTGGTTTCCAATCTGTCCTCAGTAATAGGTCGCAACATCTTAGAGAGTTTCCATAGTGATGAAAAAGGGGAGCAGAATCTGCCTATCTTTCTGGGATAGCAAGATTATCCAATTAAATGCATCTTCCACCTTAAAGGAGAAGAGCATTTATCGTATTTCCGAGAAGAATGGGTTTTCAGTAGAAGTAATGTGTTTGAGATTGCCTGTGCTGTGCACAGTGCATCTGAAGCTCCTGCAGCCCTATGGGGTGGCTCTGCTGCCTGGCTTAGCAGGCCCTCCGTGCTGCCTTAGCTTTATGGATGGCTGGTAGTTATCTGTGCATCTGCCTGTGAGCCAACACAGCCAGGACCAGAGTTGTGTTAGAGGAGCACAGAGGCAGAGGCTCGCTGTCCCCCTCTGCTCCCTCCTTTCCCCAGGGCAGGGCAGGGTGCCGTGGCACTGTGTGCCTTCTGGTGCTTTTGTTGTGAGCTGCTGCTTTTGCTCTGCACAACAAATGAGCAGCGTGAAACCCTGGCTGCACGTGTGCAGTTGTACGGCTGTGTTTGCCCGTTGTCTGTGAGATTCCAACTGACTGCTGCTGCTTTAGACAGAATTTTTATGTTTGGTTTGCTAACTGGAAAATGCCAGCTGATGCCTGGATGTGTTTTCACTGCCTGTTACAGAGAGGATCTGGCTCTTCCTTTTCCCGTGCCGAGCTGCTGCCCAGCTGTTTGCTGGGGAGGTTGCAGCTGCACTGTGTGCCCTGCTCCTCCTGCAGTGGTTCCGAAGTGCTGGGAGCTGATGCTCTTTGGCAGCTGCTTCTGCTAGAGCTCCTCCTCCATCGTGGCCCCAGCTGAACGGTGTTACAGACAGGTGGGAGTTTGTTAGAGTGGTTCTTGAGTTGTGCACTTCTCGTGGTCTGGGGGAATTGTAGTCCTGTTTGAAAGCCCAGCTCCTCCCACGTGAAATGGGATTGAAAAGTGTCACAGCTGGTGAGCCTGGGAACATCTGTGAGTTCTAATGAACTCGTCTGGTGCGTGGTCTCATGGCTTTTGTCTCCATATTTACTTCACGGATTGCCACGTAAGAGTTTCCACTCCTGAGATATCTTTTTTTAATTGGAGTCTTGAGGCAGCAAGTGCACAGGAGTGAAGCCAAGGTGAAAGGGAATATCTGATGGTTTGCAATGTTATCAAATAGGTACAGTAGTTTTAGGCTGGTGTAACTGTAGCCATGGGTTCCCTTCTTTTTGCATGGAGCTGAATGAGCAGCAAGGCATGCCTTAGAATTGTGATCAGATATCTGTGCCTCAGCAATCACCTAGAAAGGCAATTATTATCCTTGTTGTATTAAGCACTCGATTTAGGTGACTTGAAGGGCTGCTTTGTTGCCGTTCTGCTTTGTTCTGATATGATTCATAACAAAATCTATTGAAAATGAAACATTACAAAATGATAAAGCAAGGATGATGGTACCTGTTAGGACTGCAAGGCCTCGCAGCTTTGGGATGGACTCAGTGGTTTCAAATTCCAGCAAATTTAAAATGAAACGTTCTGTGCTCATCCAGAGGAACCTGGTAGGCTGTCAGGGTGCAAGTGTGCAGCTGTGGGTATTGCACAGTCCTTTCTCACACCTTGTTTGAGACAGTGGGCTGTGACCAGTGGGTATGTGTGTTAAATGCTTCGCTATTAATACTTCGGAGACAGCCTTAATGGATAAATATGGAAAATGAAAATGGCTTTGGACATACAGCAGTGTGTTCCCAGCACTGATTGAATGTTCAGGTTATACTTTAGGCTGTTTGTACTTATGGCTCATTTGCAAGTCCAGAAAAGAAAACCATTTGTATAGAAAGCAGGCGATACTGTACAGATATTTGATATAGGCACCCAACTCAGAATGCTGGTTGGTTGTTGGTTTTGTTTTTTTTGGAAGCACTTCTGCATTACAGGTTTTGCATGTGTTAGGCTTTGTAGTGCCTTCGGTGTAAGAGCTGAGCTAGAATTGCAGTCTTTCCTGGGTGCAAACGCAGCAGCAGGTGCTGTGCATCCTGCCGCCGGGCTTCAGGCCCGGGCCAAAGTGCAGTGCTGAGCTGTGTGTTGGACTCTGCCCCTGCTGTCAGAGCTGCTGGAGGTGCCGGGGCTGCGGGGCCTGCCCTGGGAAGTGGGAAGCCATGGCAGGCATGGCCCACAGTTTGTCTGCCTTCCCTGCAGGAACTGCCCTGGGAAGTGGGAGCGGATCAGGAGCACAGCGTGTGGTGCAGGGGAGGGCTGCGGAGGTCAAAGGGATGGAGAAATGGGATTTAGCCTTTCAAACAAAGCCTGGCTCGGTGCTTGGTTTATATTCAAGGCACTCTGACAGGTGATAAAGTCATCTAGGGTTCTTCCTGGTGTAGGGGAGAGAAGAACACACACGCGCCTGCCTGCTCCACTTTCTACACTGCGTTCCTTTGAGGGGCAGGAGCTCAGCTGCAGGCATTCCTGCCGGTGTCTTTTATCCCATATTGACTGGCTCAGCTGATGGAGATGTCACCACTTTGGGAGGCTGCTGCTGAGACAAAATGGCTCCTTGGGATGGGCGCCGTTCTCCTTAGTGGTTCTGCACGAGCTGTATTCCTGCTTGCTGTTCTCGGGGTCTGGGGGCTGTAAGCTGTGGAGGATATCAGCCATTGATAGCCTTTTGTTTAGACATTTTCCCTCAGCTACTCAAACAAGCAGATAAGCATTTACTTGATAGCACGGCGTGTTCCCTTCCCCTCTGCACACAAAGTCATGCTTTGTGCACGGAATGCAGCAAAGTGCTTTTGAGGTTTGTGTGGTTTTCAAGAGTTGTTACGGCATTGGAAAAAGTAGGTTTTTTCCTCTATGCAGATAAGGAGGAGTAATCTTACTTTCTCCTTTGCATTTGTATAGTGTTTTTGTTAGTTAAATTGCCTGTCTTCAGATGCACGCGGGGAGATTGCGTAAAGCCAAATATTGATATATATTTTACAATTATTGTTGTTTATTTAAAGTTTTGAAGTTGAAAAATCTAACTTTGAACAATTTAAACCAGAATTTGGCCTTTGTGAGTACAAAAATGAGTATTTGACATGTTGGGTGTTTTTTTTGATGTCCCTTCGGAATCTATAAAGTTACAGTAATGTCATTCTTTTGCAGATGGGAATGGCAGGTAACACCAGCCCCTTTGGGCAGCCGTTCAGTCAAACTGGAGGGCAACAGATGGGAGCAACGGGGGTGAATCCTCAGTTACCAAACAAGCCAGGCATGGCCAACAGTTTGTCTGCCTTCCCTGCTGACATCAAGAGTACTCCAGTCACCAGTGTGCCCAATATGGTGAGTTGTACCTTCCTGCTTCCCTCAGTGGCTGTGTCTTCACTGTACATCCTGAATTCTGGGGTGTAATGGCTTCTGCAGCATTACTGGACGTGGTCACTTAAGCGCCAGTTGCCCCTACGGTTTTTCACTACTGCTCTGTGGAGTACGTGGAAAGTTTGTCTGTTTTTCTATAGTAATTTAAGTTCCAAAGCAAACACTGTTTTGTTATGAGCGTGCGTTACATCCTTCCATTTTGACTGGAGTGTTTGTTTCCACACTGGATGAAGACTATTTCTCTGCAAGTACTGCTTGTAGGTTTAAATTCCTCAATCAATTAAAGTGCGTGCTGGTTACACCATGAACTTCTCTGGAAGCCAAATAGTGGCTTTCATATCCTTTCAGTCTACAATATAGTAAGCACACTGCATGCTTTTCAGTTTATATTGTGCATGACTTGCAGCACCCAAGCATATGAAGATAGTTATTAGGATATCTTGCCCAAGTTTGTAGTATCCTGTTTACTAGAGTTTTCTTTATAAAACAAAATTAAATATTCCCGTTTGTCTCAGTATGTCTGTGTATTAATCAAACTGCTTGTGTTGTTTCTATGGAAACTCTGGCTTGTTGCATTTTTATATTCTTATACGTGGTAGCAGTTACTATAGAAACTCGTAAAACCCTCCATAAGATGCAAATTGCTTATTTTTTAATTTAACTCGAAAACCAGCTATTTTCTGGCACACGCCGTGCTTGATCTCCTACCAGTGAATTTGCTACCTGCCTGTAGCTACCAAGGCGATTTATGAGAAGGAGTGTGATGTGGTAAACTGCTTTTCTCCCGAATTTTAGAGGAGCAGTTCCTAATTCTCCTTCAGCTGCGCTCTAACATCTTTGTGTCATTCATCAGCTGTAATTTACTGCTTCTGATTATGGAAAGGAGCTGCCAACTGGAACTGAGATGAGTTCAGAGTACCACTTGCACTCGTGCGGAGTGTTTGTAGAAGACAAATAGCTGCGTGGCTCTCCTGATGTCGTTTTTAAAATATTTTAAGTTAGGATCAAGTGTAAAGAAATGAATTACCCCTTCTTTCGGCAGAGAATCTGAAGTTCTGCCCAAAGTTTGGTAGTCGGGTGGTTGGGTGGTTCTGAAGCCTGCTTGTGTGCTCATTTGAACAGCTGGTTCGGGGGAAACCTTATTCCTAATGCACACACATCCTAGCACAGGGGGTAGTGACAGATCCTCAGATGAAGTGAAGGAAAGGCAGTTGCTATCGAGGCTCTCCTGCTGATGGGGGAGGAAGTAAAAGAGGAAGCGTTGCTTCCTTTCTCCCTCTTTTACCAAAAGACGGGGGGAAACGAAGGAAACTTTTTAGTTCAATTGCAATGTCTTGAAAATGTCAAAAAAATGAGACTTCCAAGAGAGCAAACAAAACCATCTTGGGTGTCAGAAAGCTTCGTATGTCCAATCTCTCTTTCCTCCTCCATCCAGTATGCAGAGAGAGAGCCGTTCTGCTGAGCAGTCCCAGCCCCGCTTACTGGTGGCACAGGCTCAGAGCTTGTTCCTAATGGGGGTGGAACTTTCAGCTTAAAAAACCAGAAGTTTCCATCTGAGTGTGTTTTATTGTAAAGCCAAGAATTTAAAACAAATAAATGCCAGACACGTTAAAATTTAACCTTTCCTTGGCAGCAGTGCAATTGTTTGGTAATGGTGCATACATGGCCATATGCTGTTCCTTCCACAGGGCCGTTGTGTTGTTCAGCATACAGTAGAAAGCCCATCTTCCCACTGCAGTCCCTCTGCTATGTCACTTCTGTTTAAAGGACCTCCAGGTTTTTTTAATTGACGGGAACCACGTTATCTTGCCAGCCAGCTCTCTGTGCTGCCCTTATCTTAAAGGGCCCCCAAAATAATATCCTGTCTGAGAAACAGTCCCATGTGAATGAGACCATTGGTTATATGTGGTGTGTCTGAGTTGAGAAACCAAATTCCAGCAGATGTGAAATACTTTGATTACCAAAAAGAGTGTATGAATCAGAGAGAGGAGCAAGGAATGGTGAAGCTTCGCTCGGTGACCTTACTCTGAGCCCTGAGAAGCACATTTGGTATAATCTCTTTAATTAGGAAAGAAGTAACAAACCTTACGGTATTAAAAGGTCAGCTTTAAGGTATTAATATTCAGTGCCAGCAGGGTGGATTGGGTTTTTTTGCTTGTTTTTTGTTTTCTTGGCTGTGGGGCCAAACAATATAGTAGTGGATCCTGGGATTGTGTCAGTTTTTCTTATGGGCTGATTGCCTAGACTTTTTTTAGTGAATTGATGGCCCATTTTCCTAGGTAAGGGACAAAAAAAAATCAACGTATAGAATAGCTCCTGAAGTTCCAGAACTCCCAACTTACGTTTTCATTGCATGGTTCTAATTTCTGGAAGCGTCATGGAGTGGGCAGCTGTAGTTACTGCTCTGCCGGGCTGCTGGAAGAGTGCTCAGACTCCTTACAGGATGTGCAGCTTGAAGGCTTGAGCAGATGGCTCATTTCCAAAGAAAACACCAAATGGAGATTGTGTAACTAACTTGTTTGATACCGGGTTGGCCATACTTGGCTGCAGTGAGACGATCCAGGCTTTCTGGGTGGAAGAAGTGAGCCATGCCTGCGCTTGGTACAGCCTCCTGTGTGCGGGGTGCTGGGGCTCTGGGGCACACAGTCAGTGAGAGGAGCCCCCCTGGGCTCTCCCATCAAATTGGCTGCAGCTTTGCAGTGTGTGCAGCATGGTGTATTCCAGGGATGGGGATGGGCAGCTTCCTCGTGGCCATGGCAGTGAGGCTGGTGTTTTGGTGTGGGTTAGGGGTGCAGTGGATGAAGTGTGGCTGCCATCAGCATGGTTTCACTGTTACCCTCTTGAACAGCAGATGGAGTTGAGAGAATGTAACTTTTTAAAAGCTAACAAAATAATGTATCCTTAGTTCTCTCTCCTTAGAATTGGAGCAGCTTGTCTTTTGTTGCTCTTTTTTTCCCAATCTCTTACTAGGCTGCATGCCTTGAGTGTTGGGTTGAGTTCTCCTTTATTTCTGTTTCTTTTTGTGTCCTTTGGATTTCTTTGTTAATGATTTTGATCAGAGGAGAGGAAAACAAGGATCTTTAGCTGAGATGGGGATGAGGGTGTAATAGATGTCTTGCGTGGGCCTGCTAAATAGAGGAAGAAAGCTTTTAGACTCTGAGGCCAGGTTTAATTTACACAAGTGGAGCTAGGGGACATCCTAGCTCTTGCACCATCTGTAGGTACAATGCCTGGCTGACAAAGGGAGCTGAAGAGGAGGAGAAGCGTGGCAGAGAGCATCCAGTGCCACCCCTGTGCTCTTCCACCAGTTGAGGTGATCAGTACTTTGATGAATGTAGCTTTCCTTCACTTAGCTTCTCTTTCATCCGCTGTCCGTGGACTTGCTACTTGGGGGTGTAATATTAATCACTCCTCAGTTTGTTTTATCACCCAGTGAAGCCTATATGAACCTCTCTTAAAATCTTGTTCAGGTCACTTCCAGTCTCTAAGAGCTAAACTTTGCAAATTGCTATATTGCTGTTTTTCCCTTTTCTGTTGCTTTGAAACACTTATTTGATGTGTGCTTCTCACCATTTGCTCTTCAAACAGCTTGCAGGGATGAGGAAATAAAACTCCAAAAGTGAATCCATAAGACAGACATTGATTCCCAGCGCACTCAACTGCATAACAGTGAGGTATTCACTGCTTTCGGAGGAAAACTCTTTCAGGGGTTAAAAGCCACTGAGGGCAAACTGTTCAGGTTCCTTCTGTGGCAGGACTATAGGAGCCTTCTCATTTCTGTGTCTATTATGAGGTCTTAAAAGGCTCATTCCTCATTACCAGCTTCAGAGGTGGAAGTTAGATGGTGGGTGAAAGTTGAAGGATGGAAATCCTGCTCTTCACTCTTGACACGAAACCCCTGCCTCCAGCCACAGCACTGCTAAAGCTGTTAAAATAGAGAAATAAGTATTGGATTTTAAGCTCATTGATCATCTTAGGGTGCATCATGTCAGCTTTGAGTGTGGGAGCTGAGAAGTGGCACCCTGCCTCTCTTCTCACTTGCAAGCTGCATTGCAGGCTCTCAGGTTTGGTCTGTTGGCAGGCTGATCTGCCACCAAAGCTGATCTCCCACCAGAGAAGACAACTACTTTGTGAGGCTGTGTTTGGTTCAGGTCCTCTTTCAGGTATGCTTTGCCTTTGTCTCTGTGACACATGAGCAGAGGTGGAAGGCAGCCTTGCTTCCTGCAGGCACTGCGAGGCTTAATTGATAGAACACATGTGCCCCCAGCATTAATGCACGTGTGGATGACATGTAACAAAGCTCTTGTGACTGGTAAATAACCCCCTTTTCTTAGCCCTGGATACCAACAGACTGAGAGATTCCCAACTATAAAGTGCTAACTGACTTGCTGGTGCAGCCTGCCTTCTGGTTAGGGCAGTGAAGGGTCTGCAAAGCAAAACGTGTCCATCCAAATGGGCATCTTCTGTGACAGCAGCTCCTTATTCATCTCACTCGGGACTCACTTTGATCATAAACCTGTCTTAAAGAACTAACACTTTTTTTTTAATGCAGAATTTAGTCTAGTGCAGTGATTGTGGAAGGTAGTTTTCTGTTATCAGGGAGCAGGGAAGCGCATGTGTATAAGAAAAATTTATGGAAGTCTATTTTAAAAATTGAATGCTATATGGAAATGTGGCTGACGGACACTGACTCATGTATGAAGCTGTTTATCTGTTGAGAGATTGCCAGTGCTACTGAAATTAGTGCTGGCTTTTCTCAGATGGATAGTAGATGGTGCTTGATACCAAGAAATGGTGTTGAATATAAGCTTACCAAAACTCAGAGGGTTAGTGGTCATCTTGGTAAGGCTGCCAGGGCACTTTCCATCCTTCCATATCTACGCACATGGGATACCTGTGCATCTGCACTGCCCAGAAGCACAGGATGTTTCTGCTCCTTGGAGCAGGAGCAGGGCAGTGCTATCTCACAGAATGGGAATAGAGCTTCCACAGTTTTAAATGGTTTTAACCATTGCTGTACACTATACAAGGGTCACGTTACTATGTTTCTAGAAATATAGTTAACGAAGCTTTCGTCAGTCAGAGGCTGTTGTCAGACTTTCAGTTACTGATATGTTTTGATTTGTGGTGGATATCAGCAAGGTGGTAAGAAAAACAAAGCTATCTCCTGCCTGTACATCTGACAGCTGAAGCACTGCAGGAGCAGCAGTGCTGAATTTCCTGCTTCATCAAGAAAGGTGTTTGTTATTTGGGTGAACCATGTGGAGGTTCCTGCTTGTACTGCAGGGTTTGTGCCCCTCTGGGGTAACTTCCTGGCACCGACACATCTCCCATTTTGCACTGGTCCTGCAGATTGCCATTCTTGAAAGGCAAAAGGGAAGAGACCAACTTCCTCAAGCAGCTGTGCATTGGAAGTGAGATGGTAGAGATGACTTGCAGTGTCGGACTTAGCAGGTTTGAAGTGGTGACTGACATAACCCTGTTGAGTTTCAGTAGTACTCTGTGTTCTGTGGTTGTTCCTATCTGCAAACGTTCTCGGCTTGATCAAGATTGCTTGTTCTCCTCTGCTCAGAAAACCCCTTTGGCTCTGGGTGTTGTATTGGTGCTGATAAAGCAGTGATGGTGCCTTCTGTTAACTGGTAGAGCAGTAACAGAAGTTGGATTTTGGCAAGGGGAACAATTCTTTGATTGGGATGAAAACATCACTTCCAACAGGATTTTCTTTGGCATGGTCTCGTATTTTTCTGCAGATTGGCTGAACTAATTATTTCCTATTTGTGACCTACAGATTGTTTCAGCAAAACCTGTCTGCTCACATGCATTTGTTCACAGCAGAAATGGAAGGCTTAAAAATTATGTCTGCGTGCCCCAGGAGCATAAGTAGATAGCTTTGCCTCGGCCTCTTTTCTTTCTTACTGTATTTTCTAGGTAGTCCTACCAGAAAAATGTTTCTCAAAGGTCAAAAGTAGGTGGGCTACTAACGATGTATTCTGTCATGTAAGGCTGATTTCTCTTGTAGAAAGCAGACTTTGGTCAGTAGCTGTGTAGAGGGCACTGATGTGTTTCTCCTGCTGCCTTCTCAGTGTAATCCTGTTGGTATTTTGTACTTGTGTGTTTTAAACGGCAGCTTTTCTTAGGTAGCTTGGGAATTGGTGATGTTTTTTTCTGGTAACCTGAGTTTACAACATGTTATTCTGGTAACAACACGTAATCAAAGTGTTCCTTGGTGTAGTTCTGTCTTTATCCATGAGATTAACTCGGGCTCTGAATCATAAAGGTTTAAGCACTGCTGCCATATCTGCTGCTTCTAGTGAAGCTGTTGCAGGTGAGTGGGTTCAGTGCAGTGGAATCAACTTTGGGATAAGAACATCCTAAAGGTAGGGTTTCTGCATGTGAAGAAGGTGGGTAATATAAAAACTTCGAGGTCTGTGCTGAAGAAAGGACATGTCAAGGAAATGTTGCCAGTTTGTTAGGAGCCATGTCCTGGACTTAAGATCTGAGTGTGTGTGCTTGGATCTGTCAGGCAGGATTCGAGCATTGTTGCTCAAGTGTGGCTGTCAGGAGTGGATGCTGGACATAGAAAGCAGCAGATTCTAAGAGCTGACACAACCTAGCATTGCTCTGTAGTAAACTCTAGAGCACTTCGATAGACGTAATGCAGTCCAGATTTATTTTAGCTGACCCTTCCTGGAAGTAAACTGTATGCACATAACCTTGGACATTTTCGCTGTGAAAGGAATGTCAGTGCTTGTTTGTGAGGAGCAGAAATGCTAATTTAGGTTTGGAAAATCCAGTTTGTCACTGTACCATATGGAGACAATCATGTAAATGTCTGTCTTCTTCTGTTGGCCTCTTTCATGTAGAATAAACTGGGGCTGAAGTGTCTAACACTGTGTGTATGCTGCCTATAATACTAAAACATAATGCAGTGGAGCTCTAGCTGTAGCAGTTACGATCTGTGTAACAAATGGAAGATTCTTAGTTGGCTTTTTAATTAAAATATTGATTGCAGGTGTTTTAACAGAAGAATTTCTCAATGTACTTCTAATGTTTTGAAATGAGAATGCAAAATATTTGAGAATGCTGCAGAATGCTATGATAATCCTTGGAGCCTGTAATGTAAGGGCAGTCTCGTGATGCCCAAATTACTGTACAAGATGAAGATCAGAATTAAGATTTGGAGACCTGATGCTAAAGTAACTTTTTTCTTAGTCCCAGATGCAAACTCAAGTACAGCAAGTGGGGATTGTACCAACGCAGGCCATGGCAACTGGACCAACAGCAGACCCGGAGAAGCGCAAACTGATCCAGCAGCAGTTGGTTCTGCTGCTTCATGCCCACAAATGTCAGAGGCGTGAGCAGGCCAACGGAGAGGTGCGAGCCTGCGCTCTGCCACACTGCCGAACCATGAAGAATGTCCTCAACCACATGACGCACTGCCAGGCTGGGAAGGCCTGTCAAGGTGAGAGCATGAAGGAACTGCTGTTTCTTGGGCAACTGTCAGGTGTGTTTCTCTTTTCTCAAGAAGACCCCTGTGCTCAACGCGGATGAGTTGGAATAACTAGCTCTTGATTAAACCACCCCCTTTTTCATTGCCTTTACCCTGGTTTCAATTCCTGATCTCTGCTTTTCTGTTTAGGAAACAGAATGCAGTGTTTGCCTTCTAGAAGTAAGATATCACCAACAGTAGGCTTGAGGGCCTTTCATCTTCTTTGTATAAAGAGGATGTAATATTCATCATGGAATTGCCTGTGACTCATAGTCATATAGAATGTCTTAAATGTTAGCACTTGCTTCTTACACTTGTTATAATATTGTTGTGAGTCCCAAAAATGCTTAGTTGCATTTACCTGTGTTTAGTTATACTTAAATAGTTGCACGTAGAGGAGGAAATGGCTCTGAAAAACGAAGAGTTAATTCAAACTGGTTAACTAGGAAGTGACCTTAACCTTGTTGCTTTTCCTTGTTGCAGTTGCTCATTGTGCTTCTTCAAGACAAATCATCTCCCACTGGAAGAATTGTACTCGGCACGACTGTCCTGTGTGCCTTCCCTTGAAAAACGCCAGTGACAAGAGAAACCAACAGCGTGAGTAGTTGTTCTGTCACAGTGAAGTTATAGTGTTAAAATGGAGTTAATCACATGTGCAGTGTAAGAATACATGAAGTCACTTTTTTTTTCACACTGTCAGAAATAAGTTAAATCATAGAATCCTAGAATGGCCTGGGTTGAAAAGGACCACAAAGATCATCTAGTTTCAATCCCCCTGCTGTGTGCAGGTCACCAACCAGCAGCCCAGGCTGCCCAGAGCCACATCCAGCCTGGCCTTGGATGCCTGCAGGGATGGGGCATCCACAGCCTCCTTGGGCAACCTGTGCCAGTGCCTCACCACCCTCTGTGTGAAAAACGCCCTCCTAATATCCAACCTAAACCTCCCTGTCTCAGTAGAAAACCATTCCCCCTTGTCCTATCACCATCCACCCATGTAAACAGCCATTCCCCCTCCTGTTTATACGCTCCCTTCACTTATTGGAAGGTCACAGTGAGGTCTCCCTGGAGCCATCTCTTCTCCAAATTAAACAGTCCCAGTTCCCTCCATCTTTTTTCATAGGAGAGGTGCTCTAGCTCTCCGAATATTAGCATGTTGATTTAACAGCAATTCAAAATATTTGTAAAACTCTGTTCTTACACAGGAAAAGGATAAGGTTTGGGCATCTTAATTGGTGAGCCTATGTGATGCTGGTATTGACTAGCTGAATGTCTGCAAACCATCATGTTTTTGTCCATGCCTATTTTTCATTATAGCTTAGCTGTTACTCATGTTTAGGGGCAGTCAGTTTCTAGGGAGTTTCTTCCCTTTTGTTCTGAAACAGAAAATACTGAACTTAGGCCGATAGGTTCCTTTTGAACTGTGCTGAGGTAGAACATTTGACTGCAGAGATGCAGCAGTTTTAGAAGTCTAAGTAGTGTTGTACCTCAGTGTATTTAAACAAGGGTTAAGAAGTGAGAAGTAGCTGAAGGACTTGTGCAGCTTGTACATTGGATTTGTATTGGAAGTGCTCTGCTAATTTCCATTTAGGCTGAGGCTACAGTGAGGACAGCTAATAAATCTTGGAGGATAGAGAAGAGCTGTTAGGTTTGGTGAGATGAAGGGGAGAAAAGCTGTTAAGTCTGTCCACATTAACCAGTGAAGATGCTGTCATTGTAATTCCAAGACAGTTTTTTCCCTCAAAAAATATTAATTTTAGAAGAAATTAAGTCATAGAGGTGCTTTGGAAGCAAGGATTTTGTTTACTGTATCTCCTTCACAAACAAAATATTTCTTGTGTGTGATAACTAATTTGTTGCACCTGATTAGTTATGTTTGGTCTCCAAAAAATGTGCTGATAGCTTTGCTTTCCAGTATGGCACAGTCTGTGCATAACATATCCATGCAGCATGGTTATTATCAAACACAATAGAATTGTTTGTGTTGTTCTGTTGTTGGTTGAGTTTGTTTTGTTTTAATGCAAGCTTCAGTAGAAAACTGGTTTGGGTTGTATTTGCTTTTACATCATTCATAGACTCTAGCAAAAGAGTTGGCAATTTAATCAAAAAGCAGCCCTTAAAAGGTAACTTGGTTGTGAGATGTAATAGAATGTGTCTTGTTTTGACTGCAATAGAATTACAGTGGATAAATAAATGTAGTCTTTGGTGCTCCTGTTGTATGCAGGAGAAAATAAATACAAAATCTCTTTCTCTGTTCAAGTAGTCAATAATCCAACAGCGGTCGTCATGAAACTGTGCTGTTCAGTGTGCAAGTCTTGTTACCCTGAGTTATGTGAGCCATATGTCTGAGACCTCATGGGTTGTTTGAAATTAAAGATGAATACTGAAATTACTTGTTTAGGTGTATTATGAAGTATAACACTTTTTAGACATCCAAGAAAGTTTAAGTTATTTACATTAATAGGTGCATTTGAAAATGCTTGATCAGGTGAAACCTAAGCTATGTTAGTGTAAGAACTGAAGAGAATGTGTGTTCTCTTAGGAACAAATAATGACAGCATTGACTAATTGAGAGAAGAGAGCAGGATCTACTTGTGGCAGAATAAGTTGGGAGTACTATGTCTGCTGCTGATTTCCAGCTTGTTAGAACAGAGCTGTTTGTTTAGAGGTGTTTCACTCCACTCCATGTCAAATTCTTTCAAGGGATGTTTGTGCCATTATGAGCAGTAATGTGGCTTGCTGACTGGGACAGGTGCAGAGGACAAGTTTGAAGTGTTCTACCTGTTCCTAATGGCTCTTTCCTTGTGTACCATGTATCAGTCTGGTTAGGGTAGGGTCTAGGGAGAAACTGCAGAATAACATTTTCTTTTTGGCATATGCTGAATTTGAGCTTTTCTTTGGAACAGGCTAGAGGCTCCTGTGTTTGCAAGTAATGACTTGAAATTTGGTACGGACGTTTGGGGTTTGGAGGGTTGGTTTTGATAGGAAGTACCTCTTTACTGAAGCATTATTGAGGCATTATTGAACATGGAAAAAAAACATACAGAAGATGGAAAAGGATTAATTAAGAGATTAAATCTGAGATGACCGATCTTCATCTGAAAGTGCCATTTTAAAGGATATAGGGCCAGAAATTCAGAAGGTATGGACTGAGGAATGAAGGGTGGGAATGGGATGAGGGAAAAGGAATTCAGTACTTGAGGGCTGAGGGAGGAGGTTATGGAGCATGGACAGAAAAAGAAAGTTGTGGATGTTGAGTATCCAGGGACTGACCTGTGGAGGAGAAGGAAGGTATTGGGGAAACACATCTGCTCAGAGGCGATGAGCAGCAGCTTGTTCACTGTTTCCTGTAGAAACTGGAAATTAAATCCAGTTTGCTCAAGTCTTAGGGTCAGTAGCTACAAGTTCTGCAAACCAAATGGCCTTTTCAGCCCTCCTTCCCCAGCCTCCAACTCGTAGTGCTGGAAATCATATGGAATGGTGACCTGCCAGCTAGCAGCTATTCTTTGGAGTTCCGTCTGTTGACTAACAACAATATAACGTGAAGGCTTTTAGTTTAATGCTTAACTAAAAACAACAACAAAAAAAAGTTTAAATGCATTGTTGATAAAATGTAATGCTGATACTTCTTACCTTTAAGTTACACACGTCATCTTTATTCATTCAGGATTTGATTCATGGTATAACCTTTAGTCCATCAATCATGTATGCTTACGTTGTGTACACCTGCCTCATTTTGGGTGCAGGACAGGCTGAGGTGAATCAAGGTTCCCTGCAGAGGCTTTGCTCCAGCCTCTAAGAAGGGCTATAATGATGAGACTGAAAGCTGCAGCACAGAGTACTTTGGCACTGCTTGAATGAGTTTTAATTCCAGAACATGGAAGCAAAACAAACATTTTAGAACAGACTTATCACAAATTTATTGATCTTTTCCCTTTAGTGAGATGGCCAGGTTAGAGAAGTGCTGGCCATTTGTAGTTAGAATGGCATTTGGATTCTGAATTTAGAATTTATCAGTGTGAGGTGGGATGCTGCCTCTAGAAAGTGTATGTTAGTTACCCTGGTTAGTTACATTAGTTACATGAAGGCAGTGTCATCCCCTTTGCACACTGATGCAGGAATTCTGTAGTTAGGAGTGCTTGGTCATTTAGATTACATCCTAATGCATATGCCCAAGGAGGCCTCAGCAGCTGCTGCTTCAGTTCTGCTTGTCTGCACCTTCACTGCTAAGGGCCATGAACATGTGAGTTTGTAACAGAAGCTTGGTTGTCTGTAAAGTATTTGAATGTGAATGGAGTTGTCTTGAACTTAGCAATGCCTGAAGCATCAGTCAGTGAAAAATCACAGTAGACATTGCTCTGTGTAGTAAGTAAGCTAATTTGATAACTCCTGTCTGTTTCACTCTTTGTATTTATTTTAATTGGCTCGATTTCCTCTGGCATGGGGCACCAAGGACTGCATTTGCACTTGATCTGTCCAGTGTGGAATTTAATACTGTCTTCCTCCGTCTTGTTGGACAGATTGAAATGCTGTCATGCATTTATATATGTATTTATAAATTAAAAAAAAAAGCAGTGAAAATAAACAGAGAAAACATTGAAAATCAGATTCCTTCTGTTGTGAAAATACTTAATACATTTTGCTATTCAACTATAAAAGACAGAAGTGCTGACCTCAAGCAGTCAGAGCCCTCATCTCAGCATTATAAGCATACCACCAGCTGGAAGAGCACAGGCTGTCCTGTAAGAAGCTCTTCCAGTTTGAAGCACTGGCCCTCCTGAGTTTTGGGAGTTTTGCATGCTTGGGTAGGTAGGTGCACACACATGGAACTGCTCAGAAATCACCAGTGTTTCAAATTGTGTGCTGCTTGTACTCATCTCCCACTACTTGGAGGTCTGTCAGGTTGCCAGGACATCTTTAGGGTGATATCAGTTTTCCAAGAAAACTCTGTTTTGTTTTGTTTTTTAATCCCATGGAAGGGCACGAGGAGGGGGGAGGCACTTGGCTGACCTCAGTGCGGTGACTGGATGCCTTTTTCCCGTTAACAAACTTCAGCTTCACCTGTGGTCATTGTGCCACATCTGTGGAGATGTGCCTTGGATTTACAACCAACACTGAAGGCACGAGGGGTTCTGTCACAGCTTCCTCAAGAAACACCATCCTTTCTTCTGCTTTTCTTTACAAGCTCATTCGTTAGGTCCCAAATCGGTCCTCTGCAGTCACAGCAGCCTCTGAAACCCCTGGAATTCCGAAGTGCCACAAGTAGTGTGTGGTTTAACCTCTTTGGGACCTGCTGCTCCTTGGCTTACACTAGAGCAAAGGCATCTTTCTCTTAGGTTTCATGAGCCACTTCAACGTCTTGTGCGTTTTGAGGATTTCAGAGATGGAGAAATTCTGGAGAGGTGCAGGAGTCCCTGACAGAATGACCTGTGGAAGTGCTGAACTGTGCTCCTTGTTCAGGAGCGTTGGTCTGAAGAAGTGGAGTATCCCCTCTGCTCTCACGGAGTGCCTGTGGGACTGAGGGCAGAGAGGGGGATCAGTGACTGTATCTGCATTTCTTAGGAAATGAGGTGGAATTGAATTCTCAGCTGGAGAGGGCAAACTCTGGATCTGTGATACGTGTGGCAGTTCTGGTTTTGTTATACTTTTGCCTTTTTTCTCTTGTGCAGAAGATGGAAGTGTGTGTGTCCTTCAGCAATTCTCTGTGTTCATAGTGGTAAGGGTTTAAGAAAGCCTAGGATGCAGTTAATGTCTCAGAAGGCCTGTGTTCCTGATTTACTTTTTTTCCCTAACCATGTGCCTCTCGGTGCTTCAGTAAAACTGCTGCTGTTGCTGTATTAAAAGCTATCGTTGCTATGTTTGGATCACAATTTTTTGCATGTATTGCATCCTTAATTACTTGGGGGAGAAAATGTGGAGTATGTTTTCCTTCACCAGAGCCCCACTTACCACTGTGCAGTGTCTGCAGAGTGAAGGATGCTCCATGTGCCATCCACAGAGAAACACCATATTGCTTGGGATGGCAGCTGGAATGGGGCTGGAATACAGATACTTGTTCACTCCTGCTTTCGTATAAAACTACTTTTCCCCGTAGTTTCAATTTCCTGTCTGCAGTGGAAGATGGCTCTGTCATACATCTTTGTGGTGAGAGTGGTCAGTTGGTTGTGGTGATCATATAGATTACTGAGTACCTAAATAGTGTGACAGAAGTTGCTCACCAAAACCTGCAGCAGGCTTTGACTCTCCACGTTGTTTTAGATTCTATAACTACAGTCTGGAACTTACCAGGGCTTTTTGTCACTCTGAAAAACTTTGGTTATAGACTAGCTTCTTCATCCTTCAGCTAATTCATCTAATGATTGTTGAGAATGAAAATTCCTACCAACAGGTGTTCAGTACTGACTTTGTGTCCAATGACACTGTATTTGTGCTGATCCTTAATTCACGATCTCTCTTCTGGTGCCAAATATTTTGACCTAAAATAGGATCAATTAGAAGGAAAGAAGTAGAGAATTTTTTTTTCCTTTAGTCTACCCTTCCAAGTAGGCTGTTGAACATCACATTAGAGTCTGTACTTCTTGTGTGTTATGGTAATTATGGGCTTGTCTGCTGAAAACTTACAGCACTTCTTTAGACTGTGTGCATCAGTTGCTTTGGTGATTTCTGTCCTGTGGATTCAGAGTCAGTTTCCCACTTGGCATCTCAGGTGTCATTCAGGCCTTCGGAACAAAAATATATGGCATATAACTGCATGTATGTTCTACTGGTTCAAGGGATCGTGTTTTTGATTGTCCTCATTGATGTTTCAATTTTCTATTATTCTTTCTTTTTATAGCCCTCTTAGGGTCTCCAGCTGGTGGAATGCAGAATTCCATTGGTTCAGTTGGAACAGGCCAGCAGAATAATCCATCGCTAAGTAATCCTAATCCGATTGACCCCAGCTCCATGCAACGAGCCTATGCTGCTCTTGGACTCCCATATGGCAACCAGCCTCAGACACAGTTGCAGCCCCAGGTACAAGGCCAGCAGCCAGCACAGCCTCAGGCTCACCAGCAAATGAGGACCATTAATGCATTGGGTAGGTGGAAAAAAATATCAAGAAATGAAGGTGTTTAAATAAACCAAAGTATGGATTTTTTAGGATGACTTGTATTTCGCAGGAGCAGAGTGGTGACTTTCTGTTAATGCTGATTAGTAACTTAAAAATGATACTATTTAAACGCTAACATTCATTTATGTCTGAATATTAGAAAGCTTTGTATATATTCCTTCTGCCAAATGGTAGTGAATTAAGTTCCTTCTGAAGTACAGTCCACAGCTTTTTGCTGTCTAAGGTGATTAGATAGAACTCTGTAAGAATTTTTGTTTATTTCCCCTGCTCTAGCAGACTATCACAAATGCTAGCTTCTGTCAGGAGCTTAGTTGTTATTATCATCTTTTTACACTCTAGAACTAATATTTAAAGGTTATGACTTAAATGTTCATAGACTGGTTGTTGTTGTTTTCTAGGAAAAGATGTTCAGACTGAAATTAGCATATGCAATAGTTGTGTATATGCACCATAGTGGGTACTAACATAGAAGTGCTTATTTGGTATGCTATTTATTTGGCTAACCAGTCTGTTAGTTGTCTGTTCAATGTAGTTTTGTGCTGTTGTCAAAATGCTGAACCAGGTACGAATGATGTTTGATTTTGTCTCAAAGGAGCCAACCAGATGAACCTTCCCACAGGAGGAATAACAACAGACCAGCAAGCTAGTCTAATTTCTGAAACTGCTCTTCCAACATCCCTTGGGACAAATAAGTAATGCACACATTTTCACTCTTGCTCATTTAAACGTTTATTTACATGCTTTATGAATGTAAATAAAGAGCGTGCTTTAGAAACTAATTGCATTGATGCTTGAAATGATCAGTCACATCTATAGCTACTCTCTTCTTTCATGTTTCAGTTCTACATCTACCACTTTAGAGATCCCCAGAAGAGTTCCCCAAGAGATCCCCACAACATTTAGTGGTTTTAAATAAATTCTGAAGGGAAGAATATGTTGTATTTTTAAATGTACAAATACCTTAGCAGATACGATATTTTTTTATGTCATGTCTTTTAAGCTCCTGGGCTTTGCTGCTGTATGCTTTGTAGTTTGATGAGTTGATATCAGTATTTTACTTACAGAATGTTTGATGCAATAACTAGAAGTGATGACAGCAATTAAAAACTACTTTTGCATCAGAGATACTACAAAGACTTGCATTCTTGTACTCTAACATCCCATTCCTTTCTTTGCTTTAGCCCCCTAATGAATGATGGCACAAACTCTGGCAATGTTGGAAACCTCAGCTCAATGCCAACAGCTGCACCTCCTTCTAGCACCGGGGTAAGGAAAGCATGGCATGAACATGTCACTCAGGACCTGCGCAATCATTTAGTGCATAAACTGTAAGTATTCCCCAAGACCACATATTTTTTCCTGAATGTTTTTAAATAATTTCGGTATTGCAGTTCTCCTAGCTGAAAAGTTGTTAATGAGGAAGTAGTGATGCTCTTGACACTGTGCCCTTGATAGTGAGCCACCGTCTTTAACTCTCCTCTTTGGTTCATTTTTCTTGCTCGTTAAGGGATGGAGTAGTTTATATGGCTAGTGAATTTGTTCTGCTGTAGTAAATAGAAGTATTTAGATTCTAAATCAAACCTCACGTTCTTCTATCACTGAATTTGCTTTAAACTTCTGAGGAACGATACAACATAGATTCTATTTTAATCATTTTGATAAATTTTTACATCTCTGACGTATAAGGGAGCGTGCTGAGTGAAAGCTTATAAAGCTGTATAGAATTAACAGTTTCTCTATGAAAAATTTTTCTTTCATTCTTTCTCATCTCTTGTAGTGTCCAAGCCATCTTCCCCACTCCGGATCCGGCAGCACTGAAGGATCGCCGCATGGAGAACTTGGTGGCTTATGCAAGGAAAGTTGAAGGAGATATGTATGAATCTGCCAACAGTAGGGTATGTTGCTTCAGTCTGGGTATCCAGAATATGTTCAAGAGCTGTTGTATTGCAAATCGTAGAAGCATAAGGAAACCCACAGAAGATAATTTCACCGTTCTGTTGATGAGTGAAGTCATGCTTTCTGTCTGTGACACTGTGTGGCACCTCGCTTTCTGATGAATGTCACTCCAAACTAATTCACTTCCTTCAGGTCTATGCAAACACAGCACTGTGCTCGCCATTCTCCATTCCCCCTGAAAGTCTGACTGATGTGCAAGAAAACTTGAGCACAGCTTACAGTTCTTGATGTTTCCCTTGCTGACATTGCATTTTATTAAAAGCTCTGTAGATAAGAGTTTTGATGCCTCTTTACCATTGGAGCTTTTGTCTAGAGCCCAGTCATGTTAAGCTGCTTACCTTTTACCTACAGTGTTGTAATAATTTCTCTGCTACTCAGCAGCACAGAGAGTGATTTGGCTAAGACAAACAGCAGTTTCAACTAACAGAATAAGAATGCCCTGTGGATGGGAAACAAGTCAGAATTACCTGTTCATGAATTCTTCCTCTCCAGTGAGGTGTCAGCTCAGATCTGTATTACTCAGAAAACAAAACCCTGTTGAGTGACACACTGATCATACTATTTCTTTATGTCAGTGCAGTTTTGCCACCTTAAAGGAGCCACCAGTTGTGCTGTACTACCGTTTAACTAACTGATGAAATCCTACCTGTTTGGAATCCTGGGCTATTCTCATTACATAAGAGACACATACCCAGAAGTATCTTTTCTTCACCATGTAAAATAGCTGTCAGAGCCTTGTTGGCTCAAGTCTCCTTTATGGGAATTTGTTTAACTTACTTGGCTCCAAAGCAGTGAATTTGGGAGAAGGGAATAGTTAAGACATTCTACGTGGATGCATGGGGAATTGGATCTTTCTTCTTGAGGAGCATTACTTTTGCTTTGACATTGAAAAATGGGTCAGTATAAGGTGTCAAACTGCATACTAATATGTGCTCCTTGTAAATACATCCATTTTCAGAAGTCTTTGTAATGTGAACAGTCTTAAATGCACAAGTAGGAAGGTGAGGTGTCCAAGCAGAAAAAGGGGTCCTCGTGCTTCTAGAGTGGACAGAAGGCTGGGCTTTCTTAACAAGACACATGAGGGATGCTCATCTCATCCTGATTTTCTGAAGTGAGCTGGATCCTGCTGTAATAACCAATTCTAGTTCAATTTGATGTGGATAAAACGATTCTGAGACAAATACGTTGCCGAGCCTTGGCTCCATGTAACGCTGGGTTTACAGGCAGGGGTGTCCCCAGAAAATAAATGTGATCTTGGGGCTTTGTGGCATTATTTTTGCCTTTAACAGGTGTGTGATCTCACGCTTGGCAGATGTGTCCAGCAATTGCTGGCAGGCAAAATTGTCTCCCTTGCTGTGCAGTATGAGTGCCTTATTTGATCTGTTGTCAGGGTAGTTTCAGTAAAATGGATTTTTTTTTGGTCTTGTGCAGATGTAGTGTTTAGCTGTCTGTGCCTGAGGATTATTTTTCACTGATTCTTCTCCATTCCTCTGAGGGTTTTTTTGGTTTTGCTTATTCCCTGCAATGCCTGTCGGTAATCAGACTCTTTAGGAAAGGCAGTTGCCATCTTTATTTAAGAACTGATCTGTCCTTAACACCCATCTCTGGAAGTTTGTTTTGCATAACTGTGTTTCTGGGGACATCTTTTTGTTTTGTCTCTGCATTAGTGGAAATGCTTGTTAGGAAAATACTGTTTAAAAATCATTAACGTGTAGAAACTGAATCTTGCTTTCTACAAGCAGCAGAGACCCTGTAGTCTTCTCCTTTGTCTGCTAATCTGCACGAAGTAGATAGTCAAAGAATAGTCATGAAGCCAAGTCTTCTAAGTGTTTCCTGGGAGCTTGGTTTTACTTACCTGGGTTAAAGCAGGGATGAGACTGTCTCGATTTGACAGTTCTGAAAAGAAGTAGTTCCTGTTCAACTTGGCAGGTGAATGCATTAAAAACTGGAACAAAAACAAATCAGCTGACTATTCAGGTAGACTTGCATTGTTTCTATCATTGCTTTCTAATACTTGATGTTGAGTGCTGTTTTTCTTTTTTAGGATGAGTACTATCACTTATTAGCAGAAAAAATCTATAAGATACAAAAGGAGCTAGAAGAGAAGCGGAGGTCTCGTCTGCATAAACAAGGGATCTTGGGAACACAGCCAGCCTTACAGACACCAGGACCTCAGCCCCCTGGCATCCCACAGGTGGCTGCTGCCATGGGCCAGGCACAGCCTGTGAGGCCTCCCAGTAAGTGCTTCTGCATCGGGGTAGGGAAAACAAGGTGGGACAAGAAGGTTTTTGGTTCTTACAGTTCGGCTGCAGCCTTGCAGGGTTTGTGCCCCTGTGCTTTTCAGACCGACCTCGTGTTCAGACACTGAGCCTTTTCTCTGACCATTTATCTGTTTCTGTTGCAGATGGGCCTATGTCCATGACAACTGTGCCTATAAGTCGTATGCAGGTTTCTCAAGGTATCTGTTTTCTTCTCTAACAGCGCTTTGTGGGTGCAAAGTAAAGCCTCAGGGGGAATGCTGATTATCTCTTTTGATCTTGGAATTGCACTTGGGGGGGGAAACTACTGGGTCTCCCTTTTTCAGCACTGTTCTTTGTTGTTGCTCTGAGACAGTAACAGGCTCAGTGCAGTCATAGAATCCTTAGAGTTGGAAGGGACCTCTGAGGGCCATCTGGTCCAACTGCCCTGCAGTGAACAGGGGCAGCACAGCTAGCTCAGGTTGCTTTAAGGCCTTGCCTTAAAAGTCTCGAGGGATGAGGCATCAACCGCATCAACCAAATCTCTGGGCAGCCTGCTGCAGTGCCTCACCACCCTCACGGTAAAATATTTTTTCTTTCTATCCAACGTAAGTCTAAGTCAGTAGATACTCAGTACTTTGCTAGTGACTGGGAAGCAGTTCAGTTGTTTCAAAAAGAGGAGAGGGCAAGGAGAAATATTTTCACTGCAGGGCAGGAGGGCTTTAGTTTGTTTTTATCACGAAATAAGCCCCAAATACACCTGTGGCTGGAAACTTATCACTTTAGTCCTGCACCTCCTGGAATGTGTAACTGACAATATTCTGTCTTGGTTTCTGGTGAGAAAATATATTTAAAAAGGCTTTCTTGTTTTTTTCGTGCAACTGATGTTTGCCATCGCCAATTTAGGCTGCTGTGGGATGGTGGATAGCTTTTCCCAAAGAGTCCAAACCTCAGACTTGCAGATGTTTTAGCTTCCCGCAGAAGAGTATCCCCAATTACTTTGTATCAATAAATCATCCTGTGTTACTGTATACATGCAGCATTGTGCTTTCCAGATCATCCACACTCCTCATCGTTTTTAAGCCACCATTAATTATACACTCTTTAACTAGCATTCTTCTAAATATTTTTTGCATCTCGCTTGTTTTCTTAAGCCAAGTAATTTATGCAACATTCAAGGAAAAAGGTGATGTGGAGGGCAGTTAAATTTTAGCCATAAGAAATGTGAATTTTATAATAGTGTCATATATAATAGGTCACTTGTGATGACTTGATCCTAATGAGTTGTTTTGGGGGTGCATTTGCAGGAATGAATCAGTTTAACCCCATGTCCATAGGGAATGTACAGATGTCACAAGCACCCATGGGACCCCGTGCAGCTTCTCCAATGAACCATCCTGTACAAATGAACAACATGGGCGCCGTTCCTGCGGTTCGTACTTGTTGTTATCCTGTTCTTCTCAAAATTGGTTGATGATATTTAGCGGTGTTAACGCTCTTCTGAAAAGGCCGTGTCACAGAGTAGGACTGTAAATTGTAGGATAATTTCATGAAAATGTACCCAGTCTGTCAAGCTTCTATTGAGGCATTTGTTTTCACTATTTACGTGTTTTAGAAGACTGTCTTTAGAGAAGTAAATATCAGGGTTGCAATATTCTGCGAGTCTGTGGAAGAGCAGAGTCCTTTCAGGAGCTGTTTCTCTGCAGTATGTGTATTTTCTTTATTCCTCCAAGAAAACATGTTTTTATTCTTCAGGGGAAAAAAAAGCACCTTTATATTTAAAGTGTTAGTATAATTTGAATATTAGATTGTATCAAAATAACTCCCTCTTGAATACCGTGAAACAAATGCTAACATTATGTGTCCACTTTGGTTTACTGAAGCCATTGTTTGTTTTATTTTTTGTCACATCTTTTGCCTCATTGCTTTGATGGTATTTTCCTTCATCTTGCTGCGTGATAGAAAGCATTAACATCTTTATTTTGGTGTTAACTTCTAGATGGCAATGTCTCCTTCCCGAATGCCTCAGCCACAGAACATGATGGGAGCCCATTCCAACAACATGATGGGTCAGGCTCCTACCCAGAACCAGTTCCTGCCTCAGAATCAGTTTCCAGCTTCCACAGGGGCTATGAATGTGAACAACGTTGGCATGGGTCAGTCAGCAGCCCAGGCAGGGGTGGCACAGGTACGATGTATTTTCTAATACCTGCATTAATGCTTTTAATAATTTTGGTCTGATGTATTTTATTTGTGTATCTCTGTGTATCCTTGCTTATTGCAGTCATTCATGACTTCCAGGAGTATTACCTCCATATGCTTACTTGGGCAGTGTCCTGTCATTCCCAATGTAAATTCTAAAAAATATGCTGATGAGATGTTCAGGGGAATATTAGAAATTGGTTGTGGGGCACATATGAACAGACACCTCTGGATTTGTGTGGACTTTATTAGCCAACTTTAAATCAAGGATTTCAGTAAAGTGGCTGGAGAAGGTCTTCTAAAATCTTTTGTAACCTCCCTACTTCCAAGCAGAAAACATTTTCCAACGAGTAGATCTTCTTGTTGCTGTTGTCATCGTTGTCAGTGAAGTAAGGGTTTGTTTATGATGCCAAGCTGTACGTGTTTCCAGAGGAAGAGATTTGCTGGGTGTTGTATTTTTCTTGTTTGTTATTTGCCTGGTTTACAAGTAAAGTAGGTTAGCTGAGACCTCCGGGGTTATCTGGTCCATCCTCGAATGAAAGGGAAACTTAGATTGTGAGACTTAGCTCAAGGCAAGTTTTGACCAGCTTCACGATGAAGCACCTGTAATTTCTTGGGCCCTGGTTCAGTTACTTGACCAACTTGGTCAGGGAAAAAAAAAAAACTCAACAGGATCCTGAACTTTCATTTCTTAAAACTGACTTTACATAGACAATATAGAAGTAAGTTTTAATTTAAATTAAAAGTTAAAAAAAAGCATCTTAAGCCTTGCGTTTTGCAACAGGGCAGCTGTTAAATGTGTTGAGCTCTTTTCCAGAGCAGCGCTGCTAGTCCTGAGCTAGAGTGTATATTTGCTTGAAACTGTTTTGTATGCAAAGTGTGACCTTTGCCCAGCTAATGACGTGAGTTAGAGGCTGTCTGCAGGTTTGTGTTACTCAGAGATGGTGAGGATTCCTTCTCTGTGCTGGTAGTGTTTGTGGAAAGTGATGCGTGAGGCACGTCTAAGTTTAGCATCAAGGTTTTGAATAAAAGCTGACAAAAATGATGAGAGAAATCAGAGCACAGTCATCTACGTGGCATAGTTAGATGTGTTTTAAAGATTATGTCAGTGCTTAAGCGTTAATTGTGATTCCCAGAGTTTTGGGAGTGATGTGTCTGTAAGAGAATCTCTTTCCCTCCAGCAGGGGCAGGTTCCCAGTGCTGCTCTTCCCAACTCCATGAACATGCTAGGACCACAGAGTGGTCAGCTATGCCCACCAGTGACCCAGCCACCTCTGCATCAGACTACACCTCCCGTGTCCACTGCTGCTGGGATGCCGCCTATTCAGCACCAAACACCGACTGGAATGACTCCTCCTCAGCCAGCAGCACCCACTCAGCCATCCACACCAGTCTCATCTTCAGGACAAACCCCTACACCGACCCCGGGTTCTGTTCCCAACGCGACCCAGACACAAAGCACGCCGACGGGGCAGACTGCAGCACAGGCTCAAGTCACACCGCAGCCTCAGACCCCAGTTCAGCCCCAGTCTGTGCCGACCCCACAGCCATCCCAGCAACAGCCAACATCTGTGCAGGCACAGCCACCTGGCACTCCAGTAAGTATCAGCTACTTGTGTTTTCTCTTGTCTAGTGGTGTTCCACAGAAGTCCTCCCTATGTATAGCACTGCATCATGAATGCGTAGAGTCCTTTTGTTGTGTGGCTGTCGATTCTAGCTTCTGCTTCAGAGCAAAGGATTCCTTATACAGATATGTAAAAACGTGTGTTCAGATTGTCTCAGCATTGTTTGAAGGAGGGGGGGCATAATGAATGACTTCAATCTGCTCAAAGTAAAAATGGCAGCAGTGTTTAGAAAGATGAGGAATATCAGGCCTAATATAATATTTGGCCTTAATCAGAATCAGTCTTTTCTGATCATAAAATTTGTGTAGGCTTTTTTCTTGTAAGCTTTATAGTGAGGAGGAATGTACCGTGTTTTACTGGGCAGGTGTTTTCTCTGTAAAAGAAGCCTCTTTGTTTGGAGCAGAGATCTTCCTTTGCTTTTACTCTGTAAAACAGAGTTACTGAATGTGTTCTGTAGAAACTTGACTACAGTGAGCTCCTATATCCATGTTCTGCACTGTTTTAGAATATCATCTCATGTCTCTTTTTTGTGCTGTTCATTTTTTAGTAAAGGAAAATATTTCTATATATGCAGTGTCTTTCTTTTGTACTGTTTTTACAACAGCTATCCCAGGCAGCAGCTAGTATTGATAACAGGGTCCCCACCCCTGCCTCAGTTGCTAGTGCTGATACGAATTCCCAGCAACTAGGACCAGATGCACCAATGCTAGAAAGCAAATCAGAAGTTAAAACTGAAGAAACTGAGCCAGAGACTAGTGAGACACAAGTGGAAGCTAAGACTGAGGTAAATGAGATTCTATACAGCTTAACTGAAAGCAGTGATAGATATAAAAGCACTTAATGGTATGTCTGAATTGATGAGCTAAGGGGTGAGAAGAGGGTAGTTACTGGAAAGTAACTGTCCTGAGGAAAGCCATGGATGGAGAGTGCTTTGACAATCTCATAAGCTAATATTTGAATGACTGAAGCCTGAGTCATAGATGTAACAATGCATCTTGTTGCCTCCTTTCTTAAGGTGGAGGAGGACTTACAAGGATCTTCACAAACAAAAGAAGAAACAGATGGAACTGAGCTGAAACAGGAGCCAATGGAAATAGAAGAAAAGAAGCCTGAAATAAAAGTAGATGCTAAGGAGGAAGAGGAAAGTGGCACTAATGGAACCACTTCACAATCCACATCACCATCTCAGCCCCGCAAGAAAAGTACGTGTATGAGAACTGATTCTTTTTTCTTGCATACTTTGATGCAGCCCTTCCGTTTTCTGCAGTCTTTGTTCCCTTTGCTGGGAGGGTCTTGTTTATTTTTGAAAGTAGAATTCCTTTAACGTTACTTGAATCAGAGGTGAGAGTAGCGTGTTGTGCTCTTAATGCCAGCAGTAACCTCACAGTTTCCAGTTTCTGCCCAGAAGGACTAAGGTGTTAAGGAGGTGGTTGCTGCTTGAGTGATGTGTATGAATCTCTCCCTCTACATCTTGGTCAGAGCTCTTTCCCAGTAGCTCAGTACAGATGCAAAAAAAACCAAGACACATCCATTGCTAAAGAAAACGGCCAAAAATAAATTACTTTTCTTTGTAACGAAGGCAAGCTAAGTTTCTTTGCACTCAAATTCTAAAACCTTAGCTGTCTTGACACATGGTTTTTTGAGATGACCATTTCTGTTTAGTTTTTGACCAAAGGTAAGCTTTCAACATAATGTGAATGTCAAAAAAAGAAAATGGAAAGTTGCATTCTATTTCATTTTGTCATTACTTTCGAAGGAAACTACATATGATTGCATCATAAGAACATTACAGATGTATGAACGTGATCAAGAAAGCATCATTTTAGTTTGTACAGCTTGAATCTTGCTCTCTTGTATTGCATTTAATTATTACACATAGTCTTCTTGTAATAAAGCACGTTTTGCTGGAGATGTTCATTTCAGTTTGTAGCACAGTGTGCCAGCCAAACTAGAGTGCGCTGCAGAGCCTGTTTCAAACTAACAATTACAAACAAGTGGAGCTCCCAGTGGGAAGAATCATTGCTTCTCCTTCAGTATTCTTGCAAGTAAATGGAGGCAATAGCTGGGAGAAGATGGTTCTTACGGAGCAGGTCTGTGCAGAGCTATATTGTGTCATTCTGATGATTCAGGCTGGGTCACTGTGTGTTTCCAACACCTCATTTAGTAACACAGTTCTTGTCTTAGAAATACTGTCACTAAGTAGCCATATAGAGTAATTTATATGCAGCCCTGGCAGGTATGGTACTACTGCATGCACAATTTTAGCTGAGCCATTTTCTCACCAAGTAGTTTATCCAACTTTAACGGAGCGTTTGCATTTAAACACAGAATAAACCAAGAGGTATTTAAGAGCAGCAAATACATTGAAGTGCGCTCAAAGGTTTTATGGTATCTTAAAACTGCTTATGAGACTCATCTCATGTTTTTTCATTTGTTATGTTGGTTTCATTTTCCATTGGTATTTGAGACTCCTGATAGCATGGGAGGGACCTGGGATGCAGATTGATGGTGCAGCTCTTAGGGGGAGAGTCTCAGAGCTGGAAGAGAGTGTGTGCTGTGGGATCATATAGCAAATAGTGACCAAGTGTTTTCAGGTTTGAACAGATTCACCTGTGCCTTTAAAGCCACTTGAGTGGCTTCTGCTGTGCAGCTGGAGTCTATCAATAACCCATGCATCCAGTTGTACTGAACACTGTAGATTGAAGGGAACGCTTTTGTTTGCTTGCCCCTTCCCTTGCAGTCTTCTCAAAAGAAAAACTGATCCTGTCACCTCTTCTCATTGTAGCTGCCTGCCTTACAGCTTGATAGCCTGCAAGATGAGTTTTATTGTTTTTTTTCCTTTATTATAAGTCATAATAATGCAAGGCCTGGTTTGAGTGAAGCTTCCCAGGTGTATTATTATTTTGAAGATGTCTTGATATTCCTTTCAGAATTTTCTCCTTAGTAATCTTAAGCAGAACTTCCTCTTTGAAGAAATGAAACTTTTTTTTTTTAAAGTTAAAAAGGGGGGCATCTTACTCTTCTCTGGCAGGTAGCACATCATGATGCAGGTAGAGATCCCTCTTTCTTCTTACCACCTACACACCCAAGGCAAAATTGGGATAACTGGATGTGCCAGCTCCTTACAGTGCTGCAGGAGGAGAACCAAGAGCATATAATCGAGAAAGAGGAGAGAACAGTCACTTGCCTGTAAAATCTGCATATAGAAAGATGCTGTGATCAAATGCTCTGTTATTAGTCACCACCTTAGGAGCTAAAAATGAAGGCAACTTTTCCTTATATTTTTAGGTGAAGTCGTAGCTCTGAATAACTGGATTTTGAATACATATGTATTTTAAACCACAATGAAAGTAGATATACATGTTCTCAAGAATGATCATTAGTCTTTAAGGAACTTAACAGAAGTTCTGCTGAAGCTCTGTTCTGATTTAAATTGAGATCAGATCTGTTCAGAGAGATTCTCTAGCTAGTGGTATGTTGTGATGTGGGTCAGTGCAGGGAAACTTCTTACAGCAGTGTCAAGCAGATGTCCAGAATAGATCAGTAAAAGGTACAGTCTGACTTTCAAATAAATGAAGTCATTTGGATTATCAAATTTATAAAGTACATGAATAAACAGTTGCAGAAACGACCCAGAATACTTAGACTCTATTTCCCACAGTTCTTGAATTCTGTAATACAACTTTGTTTATACAATTTTCAGAGTATATATTATGATTCTTCCCATGGGAAAGTGCCTGTGTAGTGGAAGCAAATTACTGTGTTGTCAGCAGTGAGGTAGTGGAACAGCTGAAGTGATGGCCATATTGCTTGGTGCCATCAGAGCAGAGGTGGTGAGGGCTCGGTGCAGGCATACAGCAGGGCCTTGCTGCAGCCCCTCTGGCAGCTTGCATAGCCCTTTGCCATGATTTAGCTGGCTGAGCCGTGCTAGCTTGCCACTTGTACACAAGCAGCAATCCTCTCCCAGTTACAGGCAGTGCATTCAAACTGCCTGTACAAACATTCCAGCTTCCCTTTGCCCTGCAGGGACTGTTTTTATCCTGACTGACAACTTCTAGGAGCTTCAGCATCCACAGGTGCTTGAAAGCATTGGGACCTTACTGCTTCAGAAACTGTTGAGTTTCATCAGCTTAACTTCTAATGCTTTATTTCAGTGTTTTGAGATGAAAAGAAATCCTCTCAGAAATAAAACACTAATAAAAAAGGGGGGAAAAAAGTAAATAAAAAAAAAATCTGTCTTTTTTACCAGAAATTTCCCCTCCCAGAGCCAATTTATGTCTTAATAAAGCACCATCTGAACAACGCAAGCAATGATCAGCCTCAAAGGGGGTCACTGTAGCCCTATTGATTTAAGTGCTTTCAAGAGAACTCCTAATTGCTCCCTTTTATTGGTGTTGTTCTCATTTCAGCCAGGTAGATAAATATTAAATGCCATCCTGCTCTTCTTAGTTGTCGTCTTTTTTTCCCGAATAATAGGCATTCTTCCCTATTTAAAGCCCCTGTTCCTAAGGAAATAAATGTAATTACACTGCTGAGATGTTCTAAGAGCTCTCCAAGTTATCATTATTTTTCAGAAAATGCATTGCCTTTCTTGTCCTTGTCATCCACTATTGAAAGAAACATGGCTGTTGCCATGCCACTGTTACCAAGTGGTTGTAATGATGCATATAAATCTTGGAGGTATTAACACTTTCAAAATCAATTAACAGTCCATTGGACTGGGACTGTTTGTATGCCATGGCCAGAAAATCCCTGTGCCAGATCTCAAGACATCTGGTTACCTTCTGGAGAGATGGCTCTTCGGGATTCCTTTGCTGGAAGAATCCTGACACGGGAGCAGCTAACAGTGTCAGAAGGGAAAGAGAAAATGTGCTGTTGATCTCGTGTCTGAATGGTGAAGCTTCATCCGTGTTGAAGCAGTTAATGGTTAATTTGCTTCTGGATAAATCTTGCATCCTCTAGAAGACGCATCACTGAATTGTTCTTAACCCCCTGTACTGAGAACGTGATCTGGTATGGTTCTGTTAAATACAGAAGCTGCTCAGTCATCTCTTGATGATACGTGTGCTTTTAGTCAGCAATGCAGATGAGAAAATCACTTGTAACATTTTTTGTTACAGCAGTTCTTTATTTTTCTAGGGGAAAACTAAGCAGATAGGATGCCCAGAAGGAATTTTTCTAATCTTTCCATCTTTCATTAACAGTTTTCAAACCCGAGGAGCTGCGCCAGGCACTGATGCCTACGCTGGAAGCCCTGTACCGGCAGGACCCGGAGTCTCTGCCTTTCAGGCAGCCCGTGGATCCCCAGCTCTTAGGGATTCCGGTGAGTTGGCAGCGAAACACCAAATGCTGCACAGCTGTGCCTTTGCTCATATAAACGTTTCGTTGTTTCTGCACAACGTAGTGTGAACAGTTGATATCTTAAAAACGTTGTGTGTTTGTTTGAAGGACTACTTTGACATTGTGAAGAATCCTATGGACCTCTCAACCATTAAACGTAAATTAGATACAGGGCAGTACCAGGAGCCCTGGCAGTACGTGGACGACGTTTGGCTGATGTTCAACAACGCCTGGCTTTACAATCGCAAGACTTCCAGGGTCTATAAGTTTTGCACTAAACTCGCAGAGGTGTTTGAACAAGAAATTGATCCCGTTATGCAATCCCTTGGCTACTGTTGTGGGCGCAAGGTACGTCTGCCAGGGACTTGGACACAGTCACACTTTTCCAAAGAGCTTTGCTTGATTGAACTGATAAAACTTTTTCTTTGTGTAGTCTCTTAGCTTTTCTAAATGAAATAAGGAAACAGAAGGGCTTGTAAGAGTTTTGAGTTTTCATCACCACGCTAAGAACTAAAAAAACCATTAGGTAGTATCCTTCTTGCTATTATTCTGTTATTGTCTTTATCTCCCTCAGAGGGAGACTGCCTTTTCTGATCAAAGGACTAAAGTACTAAAATTCTTTGCTTCCAGTGTCCGTTGCAATTCAGTATGTGGCTAGAGGTCAGCCCTTCACTTCATAAAGCCAATTCCATTAAAAGAGCTTTGCTAGTATATTTACAATAGCTTGAGAAAGTGTAATAACAGTGAATTATGATATTCGCAAGTTAGCCTAATAGTTACTTGATTAATAAAAGATTACATCTTTACATTTCCTTTCTCACCATTTTTTGCAGTACGAGTTTTCTCCACAAACCTTGTGCTGCTATGGCAAGCAGCTGTGTACTATCCCTCGTGATGCTGCCTATTACAGCTACCAGAATAGGTAAGTCCTTGGCTGCTTTTCTTGTTTTTCTTTTTTCCTTTTCTTTTGCCTTATTCAGGAAAGCAGTATTGTTTGTGTTGTCTGCAAGTGTGGAGGAGGATTATTAACCTTCTCTTTCCTTTGTCTGCTAAGTCAGGAAAAAGTTGGTTGCTTACCCTTGCATGCTGTCCTTTTGCAGGTGCCCCTCTAGTTTGCTGTACTGCAGGTGGATAGACATGATGCTTAGCTGCTTGCTGTTGGCGAGGCTGTGCTGCTGAAGTGCAAGTGCTCTGTGTTTTCCTCAGTACCAACAGCAGGGCACAGTGGAGGGAGAAAGGTAGAACTGCCGGAAGGGACTGAGATAGCTACGTTGCCTTGGTCTGGAGAATTACAAAAGCATGCAGCTTTGTTTTTGCATTACTGTCAGAGTTTAGAAAGTAAATGTACAGTAATAAAGTTTAGCAGTCTCTGTCTTATCTTCTCAGTACTTAATTCTTTTTAAACCAAGTTGGATTTATGTTTACAAACTTCTCGGACTCCATGAAAATGTCAGAAAATAATACTTCATATTGAATTTTTTTTCCTTATTACTATTAGGAGTTGATGTATGATTGTTACCAGTAGCACTGTAATATTTTCCATTTGATACATAAATCAACGATGTTATACTGAATAACAAAGCAAACTTAGAACATGGCTTTGTTCTCACTTTTGGCTTCTTTGATTTATTCCCCCCCCCCCCAAAAAAGAAAGGACAAACTATAGATGTACTATGGCACCAACTTCCATTTCCCTGTTTAAAATGAAGTTATAGAGGATTTGACAGTTTGCAAGCCGTGCCAGCTTTGAAGTGTGCAGCAGGCTGTTGTCTGAGCAAAGTTATGGAATGAATCCAGGCAGTCGGTGCTTGTATTCAGTCTCCCTGCAGGCAGTCCCTACGTCACCAGATGCGTTGTAAGATGGTGTAAGACTGTTGTGTCCCACTGAGCAGCACAAATGTAGGAGATGAAAAGGTGTTGCTTTGCACTGTGTGTTGGGACTGGGGTAGATTGCACTCTTACAGAGGAATGCAGATAGTGTTGTTATGGAGGAATGTCGATTCACAGGCTCTCATAAAAGGTTTTATGCAGCTGCTCTGAACTCTCAAAAAAGTCTGTGTGAAGAGAAATAAAGCAATTAAATGGATAGTACTTCTGTGGCCACTGCGGTCCTTAAATACTGGTGCTTTGTGATAGGATTTAAAATACATGTCGCGTTATACATCCAGATAGTGTGATACATACAAAGAATAGCAACTTCAAAACTAATTGGAGAAGTCATTTCTCTTTCTGAGTGTTTGGGTGTTAAATCACCCTGGTTACTCAGCGGAAGGCAGCGTTGGTGCTGATGTGAAGGTTGGTGCTGTAGTGAGTTCCTCAGGGCTCAGTGATGCACCGTGGCAGCTTCCTGCCTCTTAGGGATGAGGCAGGTTCCCTCACGTAAGGTCTGGTATTAAAGAGTAGTGGTGGCAGGTGAGAAAGGGACACTGAAAGGGCAGTTCATGGAGGTGTCAGTGGGCAGTAACAGATGAAATGGGCACAGGTGTATTGAGAAAGAGTAGGGAGTTTTTTAAAGTGGATTTGGGCTTTCCTGGCTTCTTGTTTTGAGGTTTGTATTTCAGGCCACTAAAATCAAGAGAGAAGTCTTCTTATAAGCTTGTTTTAACAAGGTATTTCTAAAGCTCAGTGCCTGTGTTCTGAAGCGTGCGTTTGGCTGATGGGATCATAGAGACCCCTTATTTGTCAGCTCTATCGTTCTAAAACAGTCAACTTGTTTCCTACAGCAATGGTGTTCACATCTTAATTTTTTCTTAACAAAGAAATTAGTGGAAAAAAAATCTGTAATTCCAACAAAACTGTAACTGTTTGAATGTTCCTGACTACTTCAGCGTACAGAACAGGCAGCACTGGGTTTACTGGAAACCAGGTGTATTTATAGCTAAGAATAATTAGGCGCCGTTCAATAAATGAACTCTGCCCCTGCAATTCAGGGATTGAAAAATAATCATTTAGAATAGAACCGTTTGGCTTCCACAAATAACACAGAAGCTCAGGTTAGAGCAGGCGTTCAGAAAACACACTTTTTCTGTGGATATCCATCTGGAAAAAAGCAGTGGGTATTTCATGCGAGTCCTAGCGTCCAATTGCTAATCTGGAAATTCCTTCAAATACACTTTGGTTGCAGTCGGAAGTTGGTGTGCTGACACTGACTGAGCCTCCTCAGGACTTTGATAATGAGCCATAATGTGACTTGTCTCTGACAGACGGGAATCAGTCACCTGAACAGTCTGCATTTGAAAAGCTCTCCGTTTTTCATGTGTTGCAGTGAGCACCTTCCTTGAACTGCCTGACTGTTAGTTAGGATGTTATATGCTTCCCAAGGCGTTTGGTGAATATTTGTAGCAGCATGCAAAAAAAAACCCCAAGAAATGATGAGCGGGTCTCCATTTTCACTGTATTTCAGTTTTTCCTTCTTCATCTTAATCCCACATATGAAGGTTGGACTCTTGTTAGCTTTAGGCCTGGCTCTGCAGGACGAAGCAGCCCAACGTGGCTTGCTGTGTGAGCTGGGGTGGTTGTGCCAGTTGTTCTGAACATGAGTGGTAATTAACTACGTCTGGGATTGCTTACATTGAACCAAGTATGAATGGAAGCCGCACCGGTGGGCTTTTCTGGTTACACACCCTTCGTTTGGCTCATCCTGTGTTTCAGTGCTTCCCCGTTTGACTCCTAAAATGATCAACCTTGGGAGTTAGAGTTTGTGAGATCGTGGGGTCTTTGTTGTTGTTTTTTTAGTTAAAGTAAATCGTATGGAATGACATAGTAAGAAAAAAGAATAGATGGGCAGTGTGTAAAAAGCAGATAAGCCCCAGCCCTGCTGTGGCTCTGTCACCTGGGCAGCGTGGGCTCAGCACGAGGGAGGTGCAGCATCACTGCCCGCTCCTCAAAAGCTCTGCTGTGGAATTGCTCGGTGCTCATCACGAGGCATTTATCACTCCCAAAGACTACAAACAAACAGAATCGATCTTTTTTTTGTTCTCCTGGCCTCCTTCAGTTGCATTAGCAGCTCCTGCTTTTGCTTGAGAGGATGATGTGTTTAATCCCAGCTGAGCTGACCTGCAGGAGATGAGGCACGGGCAGTTAGCGTGCGGTTGGCTGCGAGCAGGGAGCAGACATCTTAGCTCACGTGGTTGCTATCAAAACTGCAGCTGCCCTGCTGGTAGGGTTATTACACGGCTGGGTCAGTGTGGGCTAAGTAGAAAGAATCCGTCCCTCCTTCCTCTTTGTGTCACTGCACGCCCAGCCCCGTGTAGAAGGAGCTCGGAGCGTGCTGCTGTGTTTCAGTGGTTGCAGGCGAGCTGGGCGGCTCCAGGAGCCGGAGCCAGAGCCAGCTGGCAGGGCCTGCAGGAGTTGTCGGAAGGCTCCCGAAGCCGTGCTGCCTTAACGCGGCCCTGGCTGCAGCACTGCTCAGAACTCCTTCCCTCGGTGTGCTGGGTGCTGCCAGAGGACTGGGCCCTGCTCACCCTGTGCTTTACGGCACGTGGCGGTGGCGTCACGGCCCGCCTCTGCCACGGCAAGAAACTCTGGCCTGTGTGCTTCAGGAACGGCCGCTCAGTGGCTTTGGTTGGCCCCTGGGAAGCGCAGTCCTGGGATCTGTCCCTGTGAGGATGTGCTGCCGTGCTGACCTCCATCCCTTCAGTTGTTGGTTCCTTGTGACACCGAGTCTCGTTTGGTGCCTCTGATGCTCACCGTTCGTACAGTTGTAGTGTTTGAGTACTAAAACTGCATTTGCTGTGCTGCCGTTGCTGCTTATACTCTCTCACTCTTGAACCTCCATAAAGCTCCCTTATTTTGATGATCCTTCGTGGCCTTCCTGCATTTTACAGCTGTGGCCTTTCTTTGTTACCTTTGTTCATGTGTGAATTCATATCCTTTCCAAACATTTAGCCTTTTGTTTTTAATGACCCAGACAACGTTGGTTCCAGTTCATCTGAAGCAAAACAAAACGAACAATTAAAAAAATAAAAAATAACAAATCTGTGAAACTTAGATTATTTTTTGTGTTAGTTTTTTCAAATGCAGATTGTATTTTTGTGGAGTTGCATTCCAGTGTACTCAGCTTGGTTTGTTAAACCCTTGGTTTGCTGAGTGTAGCGGGATTGGCTCTTGGTCTGGGGACCAAAAATTCTCTCCAGTCTCGTATTCAATTTGTAAAGTTTAATTGCACATCGTTAACGTACCCGATAAATATATTGTATGTATGTACAATATTTGATGTTGTTCACATATATACATATATTGTATTTACATAGATAAATGGCTGGAAACTCTGACCCATAATTGCATTTCTGTTAAATGTTTGTCTAGAGTATGGATTTGGTTTCATTTATATTAAATAATAAAAGCTGAGCAATTGGTCACATTTATTCTTACAGTCAAATAACTTTTGAATTGAATATTTTAATAGCTATTTTTTTTCAATGCCAAGTGTTTCTGCTTTTATAGTTTTTACTGACAACCAGTAAATGCTTTCAGCATATTTTCTAATTGCTTAAACCTGTAAAAGTGTGTTCCTAAGGCTTCTTGACAGGCTGCTTTTTTTTAACCGAAGGAAACCCAATCAGTCTCAAGCCTGCAATCAGAGCGTTCTTTTTCTTAAGCAATGCAAATCAAATCCAAATTCTTAAATTTGAGGCCTCTATAAACGTAGCGCTTGTAGCTGCTGCATTAATCCTGCCCAAATTTGGAATCTGACCCTCCACTCTGTTAGTAATGATGGCCGAAATGTATAAAATGAGACCGAATGCTAATCTGTGCTTTGCCTTGGCTTTCTGCTCTGTGTTGTCTTGGTGTTTGCGTCTTACCTCTTACGTCTGTGCTGTTTGTTCCCTCCCCTGTTCTCTAACCCTGCCGTCCCCTGTTCCTCCTCATTGTGCACACTGACCCACCAATCAACCAACAAACCCCCCTCGGCGTGCGATCTGCCCTGCTCTGGTTGCTGCCTCCGTGCTCGGGTGGCTGTGTGTTGGGCTGGACCAGTTCACCCAAATATGGCCTTCTTGCTGACAGGTATCACTTCTGTGAGAAGTGTTTCACTGAAATCCAGGGGGAGAATGTCACCCTGGGTGATGACCCTTCCCAGCCTCAAACGTAAGTAGTTTCCTTTCTTCTTCGTGCTTTGTTTTTGTTCTTAAAGGAGGGGCAGTGGGTTGTTCTGGTGCCTAGCTTGGCACTGCGGCCAGCGGTGTCTGTGGGGAAATGCTGCCTTTCTCACTAGTGGGTGATTTTTGCAGCAACTGATGGTTGCCGGCTGTTCCTGTGCCAAGTGTGCAGGTGCCCAAGTGCCACCCGTGCCCGGTTGTGCTGCCTGAGAGCTGCCCCAGGCTGCAGGGCTGGCACTGAGCAACACAGTCAGGGGGAGAAGGAAGCTGTGCTGTGACTGTCCCTGAGCCCTCCTTTCACATGAAAGACTTCCGCCAGTCCAGGCACCTCGCCTTGCAAAGCACAGCTTTTCTTTATGAAGCCAATGGCTTGCTTTAACCCAGCCAGAAGGATGCTGTGAGATACATGAGCAGCACAAGCTGCTTTAGAGGTGGCTGCTTTACTGGCTGTACCTTCCCTCGTTCTTGACATTTTAAACTTACAGATATGCTGTTTATTATTTTGTTTTTAATTCACCACAGAAAACGAAATGGGGAAAGTACTTTCTATAGCTTAAAATGAATTGCATTCTCTGAATAGAAAACAAAAGCTGATATACTTCCTTCAGATTTGCTTTGCTTGTTTGCTAAAGTTCAGAATAGCATGATATAGTGTCAGCCTCTGATAAAACAGTGCTACTGAGTTTTCACGTTAACTCTTTGTCTCTAGAACCATCTCTAAAGATCAGTTTGAGAAGAAGAAGAACGACACGCTAGATCCTGAGCCGTAAGTAACCAGGCCACTCTTGCTGCTATAAGATCACTCACAACTTTCACTTGTCCTCTAACCAGCACTTCAGAAATGAGGGAGGGAGTAAAAAACTCATCCTTTTTCTCCCATCTCTGCCCAAGCAGACAGTGAAACCTTCCTCCAGAGTTCATAGCACCATGTGTGATCTTGGTGTCTGCCTTTGGCACCGAGACCTGAGTGTGGGCCTGTTTCAGTGGCCATTCCTCTTTCTGTTTGGCTGAAATAAAAGTCTTAACATCTGAGTGCTGTGCTCTTCCCCTCAGTGTTTGGGTATTTTCAGGTAGCCAAAAGAAAGGAGCCTAGAAATATGTGTGCTTCTAGCAGAAGGGATTAATTTGTTTAAGCCCTCCATTTAAGAGGGCTGTTTTGTTCCTTAGTTTAGAATAATTGTTAGTATCCTACAAATAAAGGGCAAATTTGCATATTTGCTTTTTAAATGTGGACCTTTCTAATGGCTGCCACTGCTGAAAAAGGTCATGCTCTGCACTGCATGGTTCTGCCCCACCGCTCTGTGCTGCTCTGCCCCTTGGAGCTAATTCAGAGACTGGTGGATGCCCACATCATGCAGTGACAAACTAACCCAGGACAAACAAAATAAGCAGGGGGAATTCCATCCTTGCTGTGCTGAATTGGCTCAGTACAGCTCCAGCAAGCACCGGAATGGCATTGCCATGGGAGTGACAGAAGAGCACGATCCCTTTTCCTGGTGGTGACCTGCTGCCTTGCCATAACCTCACAGGGGACTTGTCCCTCCTGTAACCCAGCTACACGTGCTGAACGCTGAGGAACAGCCTTGCTAAAAGAAGTGGGGTAGAAAGCTTGAAAGAATTTAAGTTTGTGTGAAGCAAAAAGTTGGCAAGTGTTTGAAGTAACCTACTTTCTTGTAACTTGCTTACTTGTTGGTTTTATTTAAGTAATTCCTAAGGTATGTTGTGCCCTGCACAGCCTGACCCAGGGTGGCCCTCCATCATAGTGAGCATTTCATCCCCAGCACCTGGCAGTTCGCCATTCTCCTCTCCCCGTTTAGCTAGGCTTCTGAAACTCCTTTTTCACTTCACTCGAGCACTTAGCCACTGAAAGGGACATCCTTCTCATGAGTTTGTTTGCCTTGGGAAAGTCACATGGGGTATTTCTGTAGCAGCAGTGTTAGGCTTCCTGCTGTCCCTAAGTGCCTGCTGCAAGATTTAATCACTGCTCGTTTGTTCTCTGGCAGTTTGTTCCTCTTTTCTCATGCTTGCAGGTACTAGGTAGAGCTGCTCTGCCTTTTCCAGGCAGGCTGCTGAGCTCACCATTGCGGTGGAGTCCATCAACACTGTGGCAGCCTAAACAAAAGAGGCATTTATTTTGAGGTATCTTAAAAAGGAAAAATCAGAAAACTCCACTGCAGACCCATGCAGGCAGAGGCATGTTAATACATGTCCTCTTGGCGTGGTTATTCATGAATGACTCCCTTTTGCATTTACAGTAAGTTGAGCAACCATTTAGTCAGCTTGTGGTTGGGGCCAAAACTGACAACTAAGTCTGTAAAGGTATTGTTAAACAGAATTCTGTGAAGCTGGGAAAACTCAAAGCACAGCTTAGAAAAAGATGGGATCGTAGAATCACCAAGGTGGGAAAATAGCTCTAAGATCATCCAGTCCAACCATTCACCCATCACCAGTATTTCCCACTAAACCATGTCCTGCAATGCAACGTCTGAACGTTTCTTGAACACCACAAGAAGAGAACTCAAGAGCTCGCATCTGACACTTGTGACTACTACATTTGTAGGTCTTATATATGCACGAGGAGTGGTGGAGGGTTGGCTGTTGTTCTTTCTGCTGAATTCTGGAATATTACCTGCCTAGCAACAAAAGTGATGGGCTATTCCTTTTCCTTCTCAGGTTTGTTGACTGCAAAGAGTGTGGTCGGAAGATGCACCAGATTTGTGTATTACATTATGATATTATTTGGCCTTCAGGGTAAGATGTTTGTTAGCTTTCTAAGCCTTGTCTGATAAGACTGATGTTGTTTTCATAATGAAGGTTTTTTGCGTCTGCTTTTTAATACGCATCACTGTCTTCTAGTAGCTGAGTACAAATGGACAAAGCATTTCTAAATTTTTTCATCTCTGGTCTCATTTCAGTATGTACAGATGAAAAAGTACATGAAGCAAATTTGTTACATACTCAGATTTCTGTGGTTCTAAGTGGTGGGACCTGATTGACATTAAATTCATGTACTAAAAAACAAATGCGGGTGTAGCTGTTTGACAGACTTAAACTGACTCAGAAGGGCTTAAAGTCCCTCAAATGGAAAGGTCAAATCCAGAGGAAAATACATTGTATGTTGATGGTTAAAATTCAGGGTTCAGACTTCGAGCTGGATGTAGCCGGCATTGGATTTGTCAAGTTTTTGGCACTTCTGTTCTTTCTCTTCAGGTTTGTTTGTGATAATTGCCTGAAGAAAACTGGTAGAACACGTAAAGAAAACAAGTTCAGTGCTAAAAGTAAGTCTGATGTTTCTATTTCTGTTTGGTTTTCATTCTCTCTGCCAAAAGATTTCTTCCTTTGCAAGTGCTTGTCAAATATTAGCTTTGTGATTGAGACTGCTGTCACAGTGGATAGTACAGGAGCATTTGCAAAATGGGGAATGGCATCACCTGAGGTTTTGCTGGTTGTCAGTGTTCTAAAGACCTGATCTTTGAGTTTGTAGTCAGCCTTAATGCTGCCTGAGACCTTTGGCATCTGTGTGCCTATTTTTCTGAGACAAAAAGCAAGCAAAAGAAACAAGAAGATGGAGAAGGTAAAAAGGGGGGGGGGGGGGGGAGGAAGCGGAATAAGGCTGCATGCACTTACTGACTGTATTTAGACACGTTTCCATGCAGCGTTGAAGTTACATTAAATTACCATCACCTTTGTGCCCTTGAAGTAACATGTAGTAACAGGTTGTGCTGCAGTTCAGGTGCACCGTGGTGCTGCCAAGCACTGGTGTTTGAAGAGTTTTTGTTGCTCCTTGGACTGCGATAGCGCTGTCTGGTAGAATAAGTAACCAACAGTGTTACATATCTGTATTTTACAAGTAACTGCTGTTACAATCTGTTGGGAATGTCACTAAGAAGTGTGCCAAAAACTTCTGGGTCAACTTGTCTCCATCTCCTGAGCAATCCTTACACAGACACTCTTTGCATCAGAGAACATAACTTGATAACTTCTATATGTGGTGGAGGGCAAAAACAACAACAAAAAAGGGGGTAGGGACTGGCATTGGAAATGCAGCATCAACAGCACAGAGCAGAAAATGGCTGAGTTTAGAAATGGAGTGATTCAGGTGTACTTTGAAGGAATGGAAACAAACTTCATTGGTGAGAACTTGTGGATGCACTTATTTCTCCCTTGTTCTTTGGTGCTTTGAATTTCTGGGTTACTTTGTTCTACTGAAAGTTTGCAAGCCTGACTCTTCCAAATTCTTTCTAAAAAAGGAGTGGTTTTGCATTAAAATAATTTTTTTAATATGTTTGTATGCATTGATTGCTTTTTCAGCACAATAAAAGATTTGAAGCAAGATAATGGAGGGGCAGGGAATGTGGCTGATACAGCTTTATCAGGTTACAATAATCAGAGCCATCTCTGGGGTAACCTGACATGTGAAATAGTATTGTTGAAAAGATGAAAATTACTCTCATTAAAAACAGCTGAAGATTGTAAGAGAATTACAGAATCGCAGAATGGCAGGGCTGGAAGGGACCTCAAGGATCACAAATCTCCAACCCGCTGCCACACACAGGACCAACAACCTCCCCATTTCATACCAGCCCAGCTGCCCAGGGCCCCATCCAACCTGGCCTTGAACACCTCCAGGGATGGACGGGGCACCCACAGCCTCTCTGGGCAGCTGTTCCAGCACCTCACCGCTCTCCCCGTAAAGAATTTTCCCATGACATCCAATCCA
Organism: Perdix hodgsoniae; assembly: GCA_035772895.1. Classification (NCBI taxonomy): domain Eukaryota; kingdom Metazoa; phylum Chordata; class Aves; order Galliformes; family Phasianidae; genus Perdix; species Perdix hodgsoniae. Next base: position 1,826,345 of record JAPSGF010000014.1, read on the forward strand.
AATCTTCTCTCCCTCAACTTCAAACCATTTCCCCTCGTCCTGCTGTTATCTCCCCTTTCCAAGAGTTGATTCCCCTCCTGTTTGTAGGCACTGAAAGGCTGAAATGAGGTCACCTCACAGCCTTCTTTCCTCCAGGCTGAACAAGCCCAGCTCCCTCAGCCTGTCTTCACAGGGGAGGTGCCGCAGCCCCAAGAGAACGTTAATGAAATAAAGAAATAAAATTGTCATTGTAGGTAACCATTTTAAATAGCTGCTTTTCCTTTTATATGCTGACTTCCCAGTTTGTATTGATTTAAATTCCTACACGTGCAATTTCTTACAAGTGTGCAGTTTTTCTGTAACATAGCTTGAAAAAATCTGAGTAACCAAGATGTAGTTTGAGGCAGTTTTGTTCCTGGGGCATCTGGGCAGGGGAGTAATGGAAAGTTTCTCCCTTTGTTTACCTCCTTTTCCTACTCCTTGCTTTTCTTTCTCCCATCTTTTCTTTCTCCTACAATGATGTGTAGCCCGTTGGTGGGCTCAGCTCTGGGGACCAGTTTTCCTTAGCAGCACTGTGATGGAAATACAAGAACAGGGAAGGAAGGCTTGCTCTTGTTGTCAAAACTTGGTCTGTCTGCTGACCTAAAAACAAACGAGTGGTGAATGTTGGAAGCATTAACATGTTTTCTTCCCCTTCCTGTCACTCCTCATAAAAACCCATACGGAGTTACCACCAGGATTTCTGCAGTCTTTCAGGCTTGGCATTACTGCTAACAATCAGGAAAGCACATCAGTCAGCTGAAAGCTGTTCCTAATGTGTATTAAATGAAAGGCACTTGAAGAGGCATCCTTACAAAAGTCCCAGTAAGCCAGAAATGGGATTGGATTCCTGTCTGTCCTGTTGCTCACCCAGTAACAAATGTTCACCATTGCTACAACAGCAAAAATGTTGTAGCAGGCTGCCTGGAATCCTGCCACGTTGGTGGTGGTGTGGGTACCTTTCTCATATTTGAGCTACAGTTTGAACTGGGCGCTGAGCTTTCGTTGGAATTTTGTTAGATGTGTTTAAGAAGTAAAATACAGGTGCTTTTAAAAAGCTTTCTCGTGTTCTGACTTTTCAACCACCCAAACCTGGGCTTTGGATCCATGCCTTACAGTGTGCATAACCTTAGTCCTGCTTTTTAAAATCTATCCTATTTGGTCTTTTTTCTTAGCCTTTCACGTCTTTGTGCATTACAGCATAAGGAGGAAGGAGATGTCCCTTGGTTGCTTGGTGTTAGGGAGGTGGTAGGAGGAAAACCCAGTAAGACTGTAGGTTCAACTAAAAGAGCTTTCTGAAACTGTACCAGCTTGTTAGCTGAGATGGAGCTGCTTCTGTTTTCTCCTGTTTGTTCTGAGAGAAGTCAACAAAACCAAATCATTTCTTCAGAACACATCTTAATTTCCTTTACATCGACCACCTTCTGTTAGTGTGGAAGGCTCAATATCTCCAGTCAGCATATGGAAAATGGTGAAAGGAATAAGTGGTACTTCCACTCCAGCCTTCTTTCCAATTATGTTATGGTTGCTGGTAGTATAACTGCTAATGTTAGACCCAGACAAGGTAAAAAGGTGTAAAGTAAGGTTGTTGTGTTCTACAGCTTGTGTAAACTGAGTGCAAAGTAAGCACTTAGCTGTATGAATTGCTTAAAATGGAAGCCAGGTGTGCTCAGAGAAGAGCTCATTTCCCAGGATTGGTGTCCAAGCATCACTTTTAGCCTGGACATTTCTCTGCAGCATTGGTGTGGCAGCTCGGTGGTCAGGAGCACCAGCAGCCTTGTGTGGGTGGCCTGGGAATGCCTGCAGAATGGAGCATTGGAGAGCTGAGTTCGAGGCATGTTAGTGAAATGAGCACCTGTAGGCTGAACCATCCGCTTCACAGAGGGCAGTAGGTGGACCTAATATGAAGCAGAAATGTTCATTGGTGAAATACCTGCAAACAGTAGAATAAGAGAAATGGTCAGTGATCTTCAAGTCAGAATAGCGTGCTGCGTTTTCTTTTTCAATTGAAGCTGAAATTCTCATCTTAATGTCTGTAATTTGTGGTGGGTTGGTTTGAAAACGGTCGCATCCTGCAGTGCTACCAAAGCAGCTGCGCTCACAGGAGGGAGCTGTGTGTGTGCAGGGTGGGAGGCTGCGCCTGGACAACGCGGCGACTTGAGCTTGTGCAGACCTCCATCACTGCACGAGAACCCTTCCAGCTTTCTGTGCAGATTACTGTAACTTTTCCATCCAGAAGCTCTCTTGAAACTAAAAGAAAGAGCGGTGAAACCTCCTTTGAAGCCAAAGGCTTTTCGTTTCTCTTGACTCGCTCTTCCTTTCGCTTGAAAAGCTGTGGCGTTGAGCCAGGTGTGTGCAGTGATGTCATCTCTGTCAGGCAGCCAGATCGCGGTGCTGTTAGGAGACGTGAGCAGCGTTTGTGAAGTAAGCCCAGGAATTTACCAGTGCGCCGCGAGGCCGCGGTTGTTAGTGCGCTTAGTGAGCGGGCTCTGCACTCCCGTGGTTTTAGTTTCTACACGAGGGTACGGGTGCTTAAGCTTTGGTTAAACGCGTTGAAGAAAGCAAAGCAACCCGTTTGGGCTGTAGAAATAAAAACGCGATTGTTTTCATACGGAGGTAAAGCAAAGGAAGAAAGCGGCCTGCTTAATAAACACATCAGGGCGGTGTGAGGCACCTAACAGGCCTGGTGACCGACCTGAGCTTCACAGCAATTAACGTCTGTGCCGTTGTCTTTTCTCTTTTCAATTCCAGGGCTGCAGACCACCCGCTTAGGGAACCATTTGGAAGACAGAGTGAACAAGTTTTTGAGGCGACAGAATCATCCTGAAGCTGGAGAGGTCTTTGTCAGAGTGGTAGCAAGTTCAGATAAGACAGTAGAAGTTAAACCAGGGATGAAATCCAGGTTGGTTTATTAATTACAATGAATGCTGTCTTAAACGTTCGTTCTGATGTTTTCCTGCCTATATATGGTAAAACTGTGGCAATTTGCACCTTAATCCCTGTGCACATATTGGGGAGTGCTGCGTGAGCAGGCAGCTCATGACAGGGGGGGAAAAGCAGTTTGTAGCAGGTGAACCTGGAGGAGGTTAACAGTTGTGTGTGAACCATTTGGTGGGCGTGTGGAGGGATGTGCTGGGTTTGGTTATGGTACTGCAGCTTCATTGAATTAAATCAAGACAGAGAATCTGACCAGGCTTTGGTAGTGTTACTGAATCAAAGGTTAGTTTGGAACAGCTTGCTCGGATTCTGTTCCTTGCTGTTCCTTCAATTTATTTATAAATCCTTGAGTTTTCAGAAGTTATTTTTAATCTACTTAATAAATGAGGAGCTTGAAATGTTTATTCTATGATGTTGGATTTAATTCATAAAGCCAGCATTGACAGAGCATCATCAGAGTGCATCAGGTCTTTCACTCCACAGTACGTTTAAAGGCTGGTGGTTTCTGAGGGTGCTCTTCTACTCAGTGCTTTCCTATTCAGTCGTTTGTTAACTGCGTGGAAATTCTCCTCATGAGTGTTACAGCAACAGCCCTTGCATTGACTGCTCTCTATTTTAATACAGCTCTGGTTTGACCCTAGTTTAACTTCTGTATAAATGCTTCTGATGAGTTAGGAGGAAGTTAAAAAAATAAGAGTTTCCTTCTGCTGGTAAGATAGTGGTTTAGTGACTGGCTTTATTTGATTTCTTTTTCCTTCCTGTCGCCCTTTTCTTCAGATTTGTGGATTCTGGTGAGATGTCAGAATCCTTCCCTTACCGTACCAAAGCTCTGTTTGCATTTGAGGAGATAGATGGAGTAGATGTCTGCTTCTTTGGCATGCATGTGCAGGAGTATGGCTCGGACTGCCCCCCTCCAAACACAAGGTACTCCTTCATTTCTGTATCAGTGGCATATATATATATATGGAGGATGTTGAGCTGCATTCACTGGGAGCTCACTTTCAAATACGGAAGAGTGGGAGAGATGTTCAGATTTAGGTGACCTTTAGAGATCCCTTGCAGTTCAACAGTGATTCTGTGATAATTCTCCAAGTTCTGTTGTGTGACTGCAGATGGCTTCAAAGGGGAAATCAAATATTGCAGCAAAAAAATGTTACAATATCAACCATCTTTTATTAGTAGTAGTATTAGTATTATTAGTATTATTGTTTAATTTTGCTTTTTGAGATATATTCCTGCTGTCCCAAAAGCATTGCCAATCTTTAGCTTTTGAGGACTATTTAAACTCTTATCAAGCTTACCTACTCAGTCAAATAATCTGTGACCATCTCTTTTCTTCGGTGTGGCTGTAGATTTATCTACTGTAAAAGTCAGTTCTCAGTGGACAGCACAGAAGTTCAGCTGTACCTGATGTTTTCTGTCATTCTTCTCTCACTGTTGTAGACGTGTGTACATATCGTATCTAGATAGTATTCATTTCTTCCGCCCCCGTTGTCTCCGAACTGCAGTTTATCATGAAATCCTCATTGGATATTTGGAGTACGTGAAGAAACTTGGGTAAGTAAAACCTTTTCAAAGAAAACAAGTCTTTTTACGTAGCGTTTTGTTTGTCCAGAAGGCCAAGTAGCCTCACACTTAGGAATGGTCTCTTTCCTTCTGCCCACTGACACAATGGGACACTTTTCTGCAGTGAGGAGAGAGTTTGGATTTTGTCAGTAAGGATTCTTAGACATTTCACTGCTTAGGCTCATTCTTCCTGTCACCAGTTACTCAGAGCTTTTAAGCTTCATGTCTGTATCCCACCCTCTTTCCCATCTCTTGTATAAATGCAGGTTGTTGCCTCAGCATCTTTGTTTAAAAAGAAAAGAGAAACAAAGAAGTTCTGAATTTGCATCTCAGCTTGTTTTCAACTTTTAAGGTGGTGGGCAGGATTGTTAAGGATCTTTTGTGTGTGTGTAAATTGCAGGTATGTGACAGGACACATCTGGGCCTGTCCCCCAAGTGAAGGAGATGATTATATTTTTCATTGCCATCCGCCTGATCAGAAAATTCCCAAACCCAAACGCTTACAGGAGTGGTATAAGAAGATGCTGGACAAGGCATTTGCTGAGAGAATCATTCATGACTACAAGGTTGGCTGCTGTTCATTCGCTGTATTATTTCTTACCACTTTTTCACTTAAAGTCAGCTAATACTGTCTCATCAGACGTGGAACGGTCACAGTGTTGTGCAAGCATACTGTCAGCTAGTGTCTTCTTTTCATTAAATTTTCTGGAAGTTGTGCCTTTCAGATTGCAATTTCCCTAGGCGTGCCTTCTGCCTAGGAGAATTTCTTACTAACAAATCCACCATATCCAAATTTCACCAAGAGGGGAATATTTCACCCAGGGGGAATCTTCTTACAAGCTTTAGAGCACCGGTGGTGTGAGAGTAGCTAGGAGAGAAATGTGGGGAGGTGTAGTCCTTTGGGGTTTCTGTCAGTGCATTGAAAATAGAATCTGAGGAAGCTGTGCATCATTGAAGGTCATGGTACATGGTTATAAGTTGTACAGTTTGGGCTCGTTATCAGTTCAGTGCACTCTGTAGGAAAATATGGCAGGAGTTCCCAGAGCAGAAAATAAGGAGCAATAAAGCACTGCTCAGTGCAGCACCGAGTCATGTCTCTGGTTCTCCCATCTCTTCTAAGTGGTCTCTGTGTATTTATTCTCGATGTTCTGTGATGCTCTTAACAGGACATCTTCAAACAAGCAACTGAAGACAGGCTGACGAGCGCCAAGGAGCTGCCTTACTTTGAAGGTGATTTCTGGCCCAACGTGCTGGAAGAAAGCATTAAAGAGCTGGAGCAGGAGGAGGAGGAAAGGAAGAAGGAAGAAAGCACTGCAGCTAGTGAAACAACAGAGGTGAGTTAACTGCATGTGCTGTACTTGCTTCTGGATCATAAAGCTGATAGTTACACTTCTCTAGTTTACTGACTAATCAGCTGAAAAGGCCATTCTAACATCTGGGGTTCCCTTTGCCAGTATTTTGAAATCTTTTCTTGGATAGAAATATACTGATGGATTGTTCTTATTTTTTTTAAGGATTTGAGGTGAGTTATGTAGTTCAGCATTTATGTTCTCAGAGAAACGTGTGGAGCCACTTTGGGATCACACCACGACTGCTGCATTTGCTTGCAGTCCTTTGGTTGAGCTCCTGCTTCACACCTTTGCAGAGGTGATCACATTTTGAAAGATGCAATATTTTTCAGAGTTGAATTGAATTTTACCTTTATTTAATCAGAGGTACTTTGCACTCCCTTGGGGTAAATACTTTCACATTTAAATTCCCTACTTTTCTTTGCAGTCTTTGCATTGGTGTGAAGTGTTGATCCTGGTGGTGATTTCCCTTCATCAGCATTTCTGAGTAATTTAAAGAAAGAAATCCTTTCTTAATTCCTGGTCAGAATTTCATTATTTATATTTGTCAGGATCTGTAACCAAACGGTCACAGTGCTTTTATATGCAAGCATAAGGTACTTTTTTGCTTGTGATTTACAGCCAGATATTTTGAAAATAGAGTAGGAAAATCTGAACTGAAGACCAGGGTGGAACCCAAAGCTTTAACTGGGGAGAAGCTGCACTCTGTTCCTGTGCTGTGACAGTTTGTGTGCAGTGTGTGTTGTGTGTGACTGATGTGGAGCTATGTCAGAACCTCAGCAGCTCCTTCAAAGCTACTCTAGTTTGCTGCTGTTTTTATGGAGCTGTAAAGTTAATGGCTTTCACCTTTTTATTCTGAGTGTAATTTAAAATGTTGAGATATTTTAACAAAGAGCAGCGTAGAAGGAACTGAAAGGCAAGGCCTGAAATGCACATTGCAGTCCTCTTGTTCACAGCATTGCTTTCAATAAATCATAGCATGTCCTCCTAGATGGGGGGCCAGTGTACACACGTGCATCTAAAGGGTGGGGAAGAAAGTCTCTTTAAGAAGTCAGAAACAGCTGTTAGACTCATGTGAGTTGCCTGCCTCACGTGGGAAGACACAGCCTTGACTGCTACCATCTGTACATTCCACGTAATGCACTGATGTTACTTGGGCTGGGGGGAGAAAGTGTGCATCCAAATGGCTGAAGGTGTCACCCAGATAAGCAGCAGCGTGCTTTTGTCCCTTGGCTCACAAAAAGCAATAAGGAAAACAGGAGAAGCTCTCCGGTGCAGTCACCTAAGGCAGCATCACTTTGTGGAGGGAAGTGTGGCCCCTGGAAAGGGGAGGAATTGGTGTGACACTGCTGCAGGGAGCAGATAGAAGAGGTTCTGAGGAGTGGGACATACCTTGGGAAGGGCTCTGAAGGCACAAGGTCCCCTGACTGGCTCTGCTGGCAGCTCCTCTGCCTGAGCTGGCTGGATCTGTTAAATGGTACCTAGGTGAAAAAGTACCAGGTCCAGCTTCTTAGTGTTATTGACTGAAGTGTAAATTAAAGGTATGGAATCATAGTGTCATAGAATCCTAGAATGATCTGGGTTGCAAAGGACCACAGTGCCCATCCAGTCCCAACCCCCTGCTATGTGCAGGTCACCAACCAGCAGCCCAGGCTGCCCAGAGCCACATCCAGCCTGGCCTTGGATGCCTGCAGGGATGGGGCACCCACAGCCTCCTTGGGCAGCCTGTTGCAGTGCCTCACCACCCTCTGGGTGAAAAGCTTCCTCCTAATATCCAACCTAAACCTCCCAGGTCTCAATTTAAAACCATTCCCCCTTGTCCTATCACCATCCACCCATGTAAACAGCCATTCCCCCACCTGTTTATACGCTCCCTTCAAGTACAGGAAGGCCACACTGAGGTCTCCCTGGAGCCATGTCTTCTCCAAGCTAAACAGTCCCAGTTCCCTCAGCCTTTCTTAGAATTGCAGTGTCAGCTAAGTTTCTATCCGTGTATTCTTCAATTTGATGTTTAATTTCAAAATCTGTGCTAATGCTTCAGGATGAAGAGATGGTGAAGAGAAACCCTAATTCCATCAAAGTGGTAGGAAATGCTGGGGAGGAGAAATCATGGGAATATACCGCAGTTGTGAATTCAATGCTAAATACCTTCAGATGGCACGGAGCTTTGGCTCCCTGTAAGGTAGTATGGCTTTAATTTCCAACCAGGTTTGATCAGAAAGCCATTAAAACCAGTTCCTGAAAGCCTGAGGTTTGGCAGGGAAGTTGTGTCTAAAGCCAGTGGATAGAAGTGGCAGTGAGGCACACAGTCTACATGCAGAATTGTTTCCTCAGTTGGAATATTTTTGTTTTGTGTGAATGAACACAGTTGCAAATAAAACCTGTTGGCCTGTACAGAGTGCTCAAGAAACCTTCCTCTGTGTGTGTGTGTGTGTGTGTGTGTGTGTGTGTGTGTTTATATATATATATATATATATATATATATACACACATACGTATATAGGGGAGGATTGTTTTTCACATTCTGCAAACCAACGTGGCAGCAGGTAGGGTTTTCACTGGGTGGTGAGTGCTGTGTTACGAAGACAAGAGGCTTCTTCATTTTATTCCTATTTCATTTTTCAGGCACAGTAATCTCTGTTTTCCCAGGTCACCCAAATAGCACCATCTGCTATTTTTCACCCTGCTTATATTTAGCATTCAGTCTGTGTTCACTGTGGCCTGTGTTGTAACTTAGACACAAGCGAAGGCATTGAGTGTTTTGAATTTGGGGTTTTTTTGGAGTTGCTTATGCAGTAGCACGTCTTCAGGGTGGGGACAGATGTGTTGTGTTAGTTTCAAATCCTGTGTTTCCTTTTCTGTGCATTAGCTCTCAGTTTGTTGGATTTAAATGAATTAATTAGAACGTGAGCAAGTGTGTGAAGTCCCGAATGCACAACAAAGCAAAATCCTGCACTTGCAGGATCTGTGAAAGTATGTTTTATTTTTAACACTTTTTATTCTGTATAAGACTTGGAAGCTGAAGTACGCTGGGAAGGAAGAAGAGAAGACACAAATTAATGTATGTGTACACTTAAAAAAAAAAAAAAAAAAAAAATCTGGACTATTTTTAAACCACATTTGAAATCTGTTTCCTGCTGGGTTGGTTTTTGATTTTTGTCCTGGAAGATGGGATGTATTTAGCACAGTGTGGCTGATGTGCAGGCTTTGGAACAAAGCTCTGTTACTGACAGCAGCTGTGCTTCGCTTTCAGCTGCAGTGAATGGGAGAGAGCTCTATAAAGTTGAACATCTTCCCCGTGTGTTTCTTGCAGGGAAGCCAGGGTGACAGCAAAAACGCCAAGAAAAAGAACAACAAAAAAACCAACAAGAATAAGAGTAGCATCAGCAGAGCTAACAAGAAGAAACCCAGCATGCCAAACGTGTCCAACGATCTGTCGCAGAAGCTGTATGCCACCATGGAGAAGCATAAAGAGGTACTGTCAAAACGTGCTGTGTGCAGGGGAAACTTGATTCCTGTAAATAGAGACGTGATGATAGAACTGGAAAATTAGGGGGAGTAAAGCTTTTGATTATGCTAAAGGTTTCTTGTAGTTGTACAACAACATGTCGGAGGGATTACTATAAACTAAGTCAATTACATTGCATTTGCAGCATTGTGTTTCTGCAACAGAACACGAGCTTTTCCTGCGAGATAACCTAACATCACTGATTTATTTCCTTCCCCCTGTGTTTATCTGCAGGTCTTTTTTGTGATTCATTTACACGCCGGGCCTGTAATTAACACTCTGCCTCCCATTGTGGACCCCGACCCACTGCTGAGCTGTGATCTGATGGATGGGAGGGATGCCTTCCTCACCTTAGCCAGAGATAAGCACTGGGAGTTCTCCTCGCTGCGCCGATCCAAGTGGTCCACGCTCTGCATGCTGGTGGAGCTGCACACCCAAGGGCAGGACCGCTTTGTCTATACGTGCAATGAGTGCAAGCATCACGTGGAGACCAGGTGGCACTGCACTGTCTGTGAGGTATGTGTAGATCATCTGGGATCTCACCTGAATTTCCTCAAAGTTGACCCTGTTCTGATGTAAGCAGTGTGAAGCGTTAAGGGAAGGCGACTGCCACTGGATTAATCTCTTCTAGAAGTAGTGCCTTTGTTTTTCTACATGGGAAGCTGCAGTATTCTAGAATGGCTACAGGTGAATTACTTCCCATGTCATCAAGCTCCTCTGCATAGCCAGGCTTCAGCTTATCGTGACCGAATTTCAGGCTGACTGATAGGGTCTGGCACTGTCAGAGTAACTGAATCTGCAGGACTGCCATATCCATATTAAATGGATGACCACGAGAGCGGTTGGCTCCACGTTGTATGTGGTGCTTGGCTTTGTATTGAGTGCAGCTAGGCACGTGCAGCTGGGGGGGGAGGCTTTTCAATTCTGCCCAGCATTAGAGGTTGCTTGCCCTTTGGATCAGCCCAAATAATTGCTTCCTAACCTGGCTCTGTACTTCTGATTTCTGGCCCTATTGCAGTATAGATCACTTCTACTGAGCTGTGTTAGAGAGCAATTACATGTGCAGTCACACGGGTGGACGTGAGGGGCAGGTATCCTCCAGAGGGCTGCTGATGACCTCTGGCTGTAGCTGAACTAAAAACTGTTGAATAAGTGCAGCCTCGTTTTCACACTGGAAGTTATTGCCAGGCTTGTGGTTGAAGAGTCTTAATTAATCCCTCAGAGGAGAGCACTGAAGAGGGCTTCTGGAGGCAAGGCTGGAGTTAAGTGGTGAAAGGAAGTGTGGCCATTAGGTTTCTTCTGGGTACTTCTGTGTAAGGGGAATTATCTTTCTCTAGCAGAAAAAAAAAAGGCATGCAGGGCAGTGAGAATGTGGGTGTTTGAGCAGGTTTTCAGATAAGTGTCTGTCTTGCCATGAAACTTGCACTTGCTTCGAGGGCTGTTCTAGAGATTAAAAAATGTTTTTCAGGTCAGTAATTATTAGTCAATAATTGCAGCAAGAGTAGTTAAATGGAGAGCAAACCCCTGGTTCTTAGCACTTCAGAGCTGTTGGCACTGTTTTGGCTCTCCTTGTGTAACTGCTCTGGTAGACATTCCAGAGATGTAAACCTGCCATCCTCAAAAAGGGGGGAAAGAAACCACCCAAACGTATGACCAAAAAAAAAGCAAACCTGCAGTGTGTGAAAGCGAGGGCACGGTATAGCAGTGCCTGGTGGCATTATTGCCCTCGCTGGGGCCAGGGAGTGGTGCTGGCTTTGCTGAGGCAGCTGATGGCGCCTCTGCCCTCCGTGCCCAGCTCTCCCAGTCGATCCCAGTGCTGTGGGGTGTGTGTGGGCCGGGCAGCCACCTCTGTACCTCAGTGCACCCAGCACAAATGGAAGCAGGCAGCTCTTCAGCACAGGGTGGCTGTCCTGCTTCTGTTGGGCTGTGTTTGTGCCTGCTGAAACCAAGAATGCGCTTCCACACCAGGCTCTTATTGCTCTCCCCTCCTAGTGCCGCAGGTAGAGCTTTACAGACAACTGAGCTCTGGATTTTCTTTGCTTTCAGGACTACGACCTCTGCATTAACTGCTACAACACTAAGAGCCATGACCACAAGATGGTTAAGTGGGGCCTGGGTCTGGATGATGAGAGCAACAGCCAAGGGGAGCAGCAGTCAAAGAGCCCCCAGGAGTCGCGGCGGCTGAGCATCCAGCGCTGCATTCAGTCCCTTGTCCACGCCTGTCAGTGCCGCAACGCAAACTGCTCGTTGCCATCCTGCCAGAAGATGAAACGGGTTGTCCAGCACACCAAGGGCTGCAAGCGCAAGACCAACGGCGGCTGCCCGGTGTGCAAGCAGCTCATAGCTCTTTGCTGCTACCATGCCAAACACTGCCAAGAGAACAAATGCCCCGTGCCATTCTGTCTCAACATCAAACACAAGCTCCGGCAGCAGCAGATCCAGCACCGCCTGCAGCAGGCTCAGCTCATGCGCAGAAGGATGGCTACCATGAACACCCGAAACGTGCCTCAGCAAAGTTTGCCTTCTCCTACCTCAGCAACGCCTGGTACCCCCACACAGCAGCCAAGTACGCCGCAGACGCCGCAGCCTCCTCCCCAGCCCCAGCCTTCCCCTGTAAGTATGTCACCGGCCGGCTTTCCCAACGTGTCCAGAACTCAGCCCCCCACTACCGTTTCAACAGGAAAACCCACAAACCCGGTTGCCGCACCTCCACCTCCGGCTCAGCCGCCTCCGGCCGCGGTGGAAGCGGCTCGGCAGATTGAGAGAGAGGCTGCCCAGCAGCAGCAGCAGCTCTACAGGGTCAACAACATCAACAATGGTTTGCCTCCCGGTCGCCCGGGGCTGGTAAACCCGACGGTGGGTTCGGTCAGCCAGATGCAGCAGGTCGGCATGAACGTGGCCCGGCCCGGCCCCGTCAGCGGCGCGGTGATGTCCAACATGCAGGCTGGGCAGTGGCAGTCGCCTCCGATGCCGCAGCAGCAGGCGATGCAGGCGGGGATGGCGAGGCCGGTCATGCCGATGGCGACGGCGCAAGCAGTGGCTGGGCCGAGGATGCCGGGCGTGCAGCAGCCGCCGCGGAGCATCCCTCCAAATGCACTTCAGGACTTGCTGAGGACCTTGAAATCGCCGAGTTCTCCGCAGCAGCAGCAGCAGGTTCTTAATATCCTTAAGTCCAACCCTCAGCTTATGGCAGCTTTTATAAAGCAAAGAACGGCCAAATACGTGGCTAACCAGCCCGGGATGCAGCCGCAAGCGGGTATACAGCCCCAGCCTGGCATGCAGCAGCCGCAGACCGGCATGCAACAGCCGGGCATGCACGCGCAGCCGGGATTGCAGAACATGAACGCGATGCAAGCAGGAGTGCAGAGACCGAGCGTTCCTCCCCAGCAGCAAGGGATAGGAGCTATGACTCCGCAGGCACAAGGAATCAACATCATGAACCCCGGCCACAACACTAGCATGGCAAGCATGAATCATCCGCAGTATCGAGAAATCCTGAGGAGGCAACTGCTGCAGCAGCAGCAACAGCAGCAGCAGCAGCAGCAAGGAGGGGCTGGCATGGCGGCGGGGATGGCCGGCCACAACCAGTTCCAGCAGCCCCAAGGACCGGGAGGTTACCCTCAAGCCATGCAGCAGCAGCGGATGCAGCAGCATATATCCATACAGGGGGGGTCCATGGGACAGATGGCTCAGATGGGACAGCTGAACCAGATGGGCCAGCCCGGCCTGGGGGCGGACGGCACTCCCAACATTCAGCAGGCGCTGCAGCAGAGGATCCTGCAGCAGCAGCAGATGAAGCAGCAGATAGGCTCTCCGGGCCAGCCCAACCCCATGAGCCCACAGCAGCACATGCTCTCAGGACAACCGCAGGCGTCTCATCTCCCCGGCCAGCAGATCGCCACCTCCCTCAGCAGCCAGGTTCGGTCCCCGGCGCCCGTTCAGTCTCCCCGTCCCCAGTCCCAGCCGCCACATTCCAGCCCGTCCCCGCGGATTCAGCCCCAGCCGTCGCCGCACCACGTCTCGCCCCAGACTGGTTCCCCCCACCCAGGACTCGCAGTTACTATGGCTAGCTCCATGGATCAGGGACACTTGGGCAACCCGGAACAGAGTGCAATGCTTCCACAACTAAACACCCCCAGCAGGAATGCGTTGTCAAACGAATTGTCTCTGGTCGGTGACACCACCGGGGACACGTTAGAAAAATTTGTGGAGGGTTTGTAGCATTATGGGAGCATCACTTTTATTTTTGGGGGGTTTTTGGGGGGTTGGTTTTTTTTTTGGTTTTTTTTTTTTTCCTTTGGTGTTCTTGGACATTTTGTACTGAGAATTCAGACATCCGGGCTGTTTTGGATCCTGGATGGAACTGCTGCTTCCTTACACGGGGAAGGACGAATTGCTGTTTAAAAGAAAAACACACACAAAAAAACCAACAAAACATGGAAAAAACAAACACACAAACAACGAGAAGAAAACAATACAAAGAATATATTTTTTGTTAACGCCAGGCAGTTACAGGTATCTGGTCTCTTTTGTGGGTTTATTTGGTTTTTATTTTTTTGTTGCTGTTGACTCATACCTTTTTTTTTTTAAACGGGGGGCGGGGGGTGAAAGCAAGTTCATTATATTCATATTTTTTATTTGTATTTCCAAGACGTCGCGTCTCAAAGAAGAAAAAAAGAAGAATATTCACAAACTGTTGGCTGAGGCGGGGCGGCCGCCCTGGGAACGGCTCCTTCTTTTCTACAGCAAACTGTGCAGGCGTTGGAAGTGTTGGCTGGGAGATGGGGCGGACTCACAGCGCCCGGAGCCACAACCCTGGGCTTGCAGATGTAGAAATCGTTGCTTTGTTTCTCTGATAAAACTGGTTTTAGGTGAAAATAGGGATGATCACTCTTAGCCCGTGCTGATTTGAATAGAGAAGAAGCATTCTTTTCTTTCTTTCTTCTATGTGAAACTTGAAATGAGGAAAAGCAATTCTAGTGTAAATCACACAAGCGCTATAATTACTATAAATAAGAAAATCTGAGAAGATTCAGTCACTGTATAGAATGGTAAAAAAACAAAAAATACAAAAAAAAACCAACAAAAAAAAACTCATTTCTTACTTATAATATCATATTGTTAAATAAACTGTGTGCAACAGAAAAACAAAAAGGGTGGTCCTTCTTGAATCCATGTACATGGTATTAACACTTAGTGTTTGGGTTTTTTTGTTATGAAAATGCTGTTTTCAACATTGTATTTGGACTATGCATGTCTTTTTTTTCCATTGTATATAAAGTATTGCTTAAAAAAAAAATTGATATAAATTACTGAAGTTTTTAACATGTATTCTGTTCTTTAAAAAAAAAAAAAAGAAAAATCCATGTAAGAATGTTGAAGGTTTTTATTTATTTATCTATTTTTGGATCATGTTCTTTGTACGACGGGGCTGCAGGGAGCTGCGGGGCTGCAGGGAGCGCTGCCTGTTGGCCATGGTTTGAGTGCTGGGAGGGGAAGCAGAGGGGATCGGTGCCCCAAACCTTTAATGCTGACAGGCCTCCATCCGTGAGGGGCAACTGGAATAAATTATTAATGGCCATTGCTTTCTAAAAACCGCGTTAATGGAGAGAAGGATCACCGGCGAAAGGAAAAAAAAATAGAGAGTATGGAGTTAATTCTAGGCTAATTTATTTAGTCTACGGTAAAATATGAACCTATTGACTTTAACACTATTTTTCTGCTGTTAACTCTGAGTCTAGATTTGAGGGTTTTCTGTGGAATAAAAAATAACAAATCATGTCCATGTTCCCTTTCATATCCTGTCACCTCCCGCTCCTGGGCTGCTGCCCCCCCACCCCCCTTCCCAACGCATTCCTTCCAGTTCCAACCCAGGGCCGCTTCCCCCCAGGCTGCAGTTGTGAGCAAAGCTCCAGGGCTCCTCCAGCCCCGCTCACAGCGGGTTACAGCAGGTCAGCATTCCCTGCAGCAGTGCTGGCTGGGGGTGGGGGGAGCAGCGCTGCTTTCTCTCTTGAGAGCCTTTATCCCCATTGCAGCGCTGCTCCCTCCTTAACTACAGCGAGTCTCTGCTGAAGTCTGACTTGCAAACCTTCAGCTGTCGCACCTTCACCACCCCACCGCTGGGTTCATCTGCCCTCACAGCTGTCCTTCAGCAGTTCAAGATGTCAGAGTTTGGGGCTGGGTGAGGTCAGCGAGCGCCAACCTGAAGCTTCTCCAAAAGCAATCACTGATACAAGGGAACGAGCTGGAAGCCCTGATGCTGTGTTTCATGCTGTGTACTTAAAAAGAGGGAAAATGCTATATTTGTGATCAAAGAGAGGAAGCTTTAAATGTGCTGGTGTTTCTAATAAAAGCTGGTAAAACTGCTTGCATTGAAGGATGCTTCCACCTGGCTGCTGCCCTGCAGAGCCTGACCCAACCTGGGCTCCTTGAGCAGTGATTTCGGATCAGGGCAGCAGGTGTGAGCAGGGAGGCACAGAGCTGAAGCAAAACGTGCAGATGCTGAGCTCAGATTGCAGCTCAGGGGGAGGCTTTGCCTGTTTGGTGTGTGGGCACAGAGCTCAGCGTGTCTCAGGTTGGGTTTGTTTGGGTCCTTGTCGGTGTTTTGATGGGGTTGTGCTGCTGGTAACGAATGGCACCGTGAGAACAGGAGCACCTACAGTGCAGAGATGTGTTTGGTGCTGGATCCTCATGGTTGCAGGTGCTGGCTGAGGCCTCCAGCCTTACAGACTGCAGAGTTCTGGAGGGAAAGAAGGTGCTTAAACCTGAACGCTGAGCCACAGCTCCTTGTTTCTACCTTTGCAATGCGTTCTGCTTTCTGCTGCTGGCTGGCCCAGGTTGCCACTGTGACAGCAAGGAGCTGTGAGTGTTTCTTGTGGCAGATGACGGCAGCTGAGGTTCAGAGCAGGGGGGTGAGGGGCTGCCGGCAGCAGCGGGGTGAGAGAGAGGAGCCGTCCTGCAGGGCACACAGCAGTTCAAGGAACGGTCAGGGACAGGACAGGAATCCCATCTGCTGCCTTGCTGGAGCGGCCCACGGCTGAAATGAGCCTGAACAGAGCAGAGGATCCCCGCAAGATCACCTGGGGCCGCAGGCTTCCTGCGGGAGGGCAGTTTGTGGCTCGATGGCCGGAACGGAGCCAAAGCAGGAGGGCGGGGGGCAGCGCTCCGCAAGTGGGGCCGCGCTGCAGCGAGGCGGCGAGGAGGGCAGGAGGAGGGAAGCGCTGTGAACGGGCTCAGGAGTCATTCGGGGTTTGGCCGCAGCGCGGGGGATCCGAGGAGAGGAGGCGGTTTGTTCCAGGCGGAAGCGCAGCCCAGCGAAGGCGCCGGCAGCGATGCAGAGGCCCGCACCGCCACCGCCGGCCAGCAGCGCCACGTGCGAGAGCAGCGCCAGCCAGCGCGGTGCGGAGGACGGGCCGCGGGCACGAGGCTTTGGGCTCACAGCGCTGCCTCTGCTACGCGGTCGCCGTCCCCTCGCGAACGGATCGCGGGTGACGGGCGGCGCCGCTCCGGCTCGGCGCCGCTCGGACGAACGCCGCACCGCTGCGGATCGCGGGCCGGGGAGGCGCCGCGGGCCGCGGCGTCAGCGCGCGCGTCACGCGCTGACCAGTGACGTCATCATCACGCGCCCGGGGCGGCGGCGCCACGTGAGGCGGGAGCGCGGCATGGCGGCGGCGGCGGTGCGGAGTGGGCGGCGCCTCGCGGCTCTGCTGCGTGCCGGGATCGGGCCGCGGGTGGCCGCAGGTGAGCGGAGCGCCGCGCCGTCCCGCTCCGCTCCCGGTTTGCGGCCCGGGCCCCGACCGGCGCTGGGCCGGCGGAGTCCCGTTCTCACGAAGCACTCGCTCGGCGGCGGGGCTCCGCGTGCCGTCCGGGCCGTTCCGCGGGAGCGCGTCTGTGCGGGATGCGGGGAGGCGCGCGGCGGAGGAAACCGTGCGGCACGTCGGGCCGCTGCGGGGCGTCCTCACTGCGGCGCTTCTGGGCCGTGCGGGGTGGGAGCGGGCATCGGAGGAGCGGAGGGGCCGGGAGCGGAGCCTCCTCCCCGGGGCTGTGCGGGACGCAGTCGCGCTCCCTCCTGTTCCGCGTGAGCGCCGTATCGCCAGCGGTGCTCTTTGCGTGAGCGCCCTCGGGCTCGTGGCTGCACAGGGATGAAGTTCTTGCGGTAACGCCCGCTGGCCTCAATTCTCTGCGGTCCGAGCTGAGCGCTGCCTCGCACTCGGTAACCCGCCTTGTGTTTCGAGCTGCCGTTGCTGGATTGGCTGCGTGCTCAGCGCAGGGGCTGCTTCCTGGAGTACGGCTGAGCTCAGGAGTCGCAGAGGGATCTGGAGGTCGAGGCTCCTTTCCTTTGTGTTGTGCACCGCTGTGCACGAGGCTGAGAGGTGCCTGCCACGCTGACACGCAGGTGGGGCGGTTATGGGGCCCACAAGGAGCTGTGAAACTGCAGCAATGCTCAGCATTTGATGAACTGCATCCAGAGGTCTGAGCCGCCCCTCAGTGCTCAGCCAAGGTGTGAGCCGGGCATCCATCCTTCCCCTGGTCCTCGTTCTGTGTGTTGCTTTGCCCTGGTAACTCAGGATGCTTCCTCGTTAGCTTTTCTGAGCTGCTAATTGTGAATTTGTCTCCAGAAGCACCTGGAGCCTTTCCCTGCTGCCCAGCAAGGGCTTCACGGGAGAGAAATGGTTTGAAAGCGTTGCGGCTTGCTCTTAATGAGCCTTGGCTGCCTGGCACGGGATGGGCTGCTAATTAAGGGTGATAAGACCAGGCATTGCACAGATCCCAGAGTAACTTCTAAACTGATGAGTGATGATTTGTTCATTGCGCTTTAGGGGTAGGGCGACAAAAAAAAAGGAACATAAATACACAAAAAATTATAGATAGTTGTAGTTTCTGGAGACAGCTGGTGTCTGTGGGCTGGGAGTGCACTGCTCAGCCCTGGGGCTTCGCTGCCTTGGGTCTGACAACAGAAAGCGCCCTGAGGTTGGTGTGGAGCTGCTCATGGTTTGCTGCTCCTCTGGATGTCAGTAAGGGAGCAACATTTTTTGTGTTACCTGCTCACTAGGGAGCTTGTCTTGCATGTGTGCATACTTACAAGCGCTGTGTTTCCTGAGAGCTCTACAGCATCTGACATGGGCATAAAATCTGCGAGCACTGAGCTGCTGCAGGCCTTTCTCCCTGCAGTGCAGCCACAGCTGCAGCCACAGTGCTGCTCTGTGCTCTGCGAGGACCCAGCAAAGGCAGCTGGGGAGGGATAAGGAGTGAGTCCTGTGGTGCTGGGACAGGTTTGTGGTGCTGAGAGTGAGCAGTTTGTGTGGGAGGTGCTCAGGTGCATTAAGGGATACTGGTGTGCTCTTTTCTCATGCCTTTCCTCCTGACAGAGCCCAGCTCCTCTGTGCTCTGGGTTTGGCTGGGGAAGGCCCCCACCCACTCTTCCTGTCCTGCCCTGGGCCCAGCACAGCTGAGTGCTGCAGCTGCCACTTGGCCATAGGCTGTTCTTCTCTAGAAACAACCCCAAGTACTTGGTGTTGGGCAGCCCTGTAGTGCTGTAATGGTCGTCTTGTGTCCTGCTCTGGCTCTAGTTCCATCTCCCAGCACAGAGAAAACTTTGGTTCACCTAGACATCATGAAGTGAGGGATGGAAGTAGGAGAAAAGGGAGTCCCACTTCTTAAGGAGGCTTGTACTGTTTCCTGATTTCTTGTTTTCCATGTGCTGCTTATCCCAGAGCTGACTTGGTTGGAAGATATAATCCCAGTGCTTTGTTAGCTGTGCTCTGATGGCCACAGACCAAGTGTTTGTTGCCATGAAGGAGATGTTATTGCCATGAAGGTGCTGCTCAGCTGACTCCCAGTGGCAAAGCAGGGCTGGCTGGAGTTGCCCTGAGGTTTGGAAGCTTGCAGAGGAACTGACTGCTGTTGGAGGGATGAAAATGAGCAAAAGGAAATGAATTTTGTTAGTGTGGTATCCAGAGAAGATAACAATGGAGGCTGCAGAATGCCTCATCCTTCCCATTTAATTTATGGTGAAGGTTACAAATTGCATCTTCTGACGAGGATTTTAGTTCAGAGGGTGCTGCTGCTGCTGATACTTCTGATTTATACTGAAATAACTTGAATTGTGTGTTCTAGCAAGGGGACCAGCATGCCTCCAAAGAGAAGTACTCTGTTCTTGGAGGCTCCCACACCACATTCCTGCAGCCTACATTTCTGCTTGCCGGACGTACAGCACGCAGACAGCAGAAAGCAAGGAAGAAGAGCCTCTGCACACCATCATCAGCAACACGGAGAATGTGAAAGGTGGGCATGAATGCTGCTGTCTTGTGGGAACGTTCTCAGGCTGCAGGCAGACCTAGGACAGTGTCAGAACTGGGTGTAACTGTGCACTGACTCTGCAGGGAGGTGCTTTAAAGCAAAGCCATGTGAGTTATTTGAGCACAGAAATACCATCTTAGCTCTGTGCTCCCATTGTTTTATCCTGCAAGTATTTCTGCAGCTTCCAGGCTGTGGAGCCCCAGTAGGATTCATGTGCTGCTCCTACTGCTGTCCACACCCCAGCTTAGCTCCCATCACAAGGGAACATAGGCGCCCATCAGCAAAGCACTACGGATTTGTGATGGGTGAATCGTGGCTTTCCCTGTGTGGCTGTGGGTTTCTCTGATGCCTCTAGCAGGAGAAATGCTGTTTTTAAAAAGCCAAGGATGGTTTTTCAGCTGAGGTATTGTGTTGTGTTTGTCTCTTTCTGGGTCCCTTGCCTGCATAAGTGCACAAAGTGCACTCCCTGCGCTAGTGCGCAGTGACTCCCTAGCATGCCCCACAGACATTTGAGAATCTGGATGTTTCTGTTTAAGGCTTAGAGTGCTGTTTGAGCATGAGAAATGCCAGCTGTAGAAGCTCTCAGAGCAGAGCACATGCAGGTGGAGTCTGGGAAGTATATGGAAGGTGGGCTGTAAGCTACAGGAGGTGCTTCAGGAAGTGTGGGGGGTTGTAAGGAGCCACGCATTAGGAGCAAGGGGAATCAGAATCAGTTTTCACTTCGTCTTTACTGATTGTAGTCTGGAGTTTGTGACCAATATGCGGAGAGTCTTGAGGTCTGCCTGAAAGGAGCTGAGGTGCAGAGGCCAAGTGTCTGCTTGGCAGAGCGTGCTGCCTCATTAGGGGTGTGTAAACAGCAGCTTTGGTGTCACCCCTTTGAGGCCACAGCTGCCTGTGTTCAGTCCTGCTTCATGGCAGCTGAAGCACATGGTGGGGAGGCAGTTTTGCCTTTCTTCCCACAGGAAAGCGGTGAAGTACCTTACTGTTTGTGATTTTATTCTAGGTGCAGCCTCAAAGCATGAGTTTCAGGCTGAAACAAAGAAACTCCTGGATATTGTTGCCCGTTCCTTGTACTCGGAGAAGGAGGTAGGGCACCTCTGCCTGCCCACAGCTGGCTGATTTCTGTTGTTGAAACCCTGTCTCTGTCAGGGGTTATTATTTTTCCCATGCTCACTCAGTTTCCCAGCAAATCCTGTGCTATTCACATCCCACATTTTCTTGAATGTGGTTTCCTTAAGACACCTTCAAAATGTGTTTTGAAAAAGAACTCCAAGTATGGCAGGGTTGCCTCTGTGTTCCTCAGAACCTCAGCACTTCACCAGTGAGCTCAGGCCAGCCATTCTCCTGGCAGATAATGGGGAAAGGCTGTTGCCTTTTAGCGGGCTGGAAATTAGTTTGTGGGTGGGCACTGAGTTCCACAGCTGCTGGGAGCTCTGTGCAGTGGACAAAGCTGGGCTGTAGTGTCAGGTTGTGTCTTCCTCAGGTATTTATCCGGGAGCTGATCTCCAATGGCAGCGATGCACTGGAGAAGCTGCGTCATCGGCTCATGGCAGAAGGGAAGGCCTTGCCAGAGATGGAGATTCACCTGCAGACAGACAGTGGGAAGGGAACCATCACTATCCAGGTACCTCCTTGGGAACAAGAGAGTGCTACTCCTCGCTGCTCTTATGTTTAGGTTTGGTGGGAGATTGGTGGAAGCTGAGCAGCAGTGCAGTCCCTTGGATTCTCAAGCCTGCCTGAAGAAGAGTGCTGTCCTCAGCTGGACTCTGCTTCATGAGGTCGTAACCTCTGGATCAGTTTATCTGTTCCTCACTCGTCCCTGTAGAAAAATTTGTTTCTCCTTCCTTTCCATTTAGGAACTTCCAATAGTGTTTCTCTCAGTATCTTTTCTGGTGCACTTCCTGGGTTGTGTGTGCATTTCTTACTAGCAGAAAAGTTGGGAGTCTGGTTTCATTGTGACTTTTGGGTAGGAGTTCTCCTCAAGGCTGAGGTGTTGCATGGCAGCTCACAGACCTTCCCTCCCACGTGGATCTCTGGGAAAGATGCTAGGGTGGTGGTCAGAACCTCTACTGCTCACCATCTCTGCGTGTTTCTGCTTCAGGTGTTTTTGTGTTTGGTGTTTTTGTGGTAAAGATGTTAACATAAAGAAGGCAAGCCATTAACTTTCCTCATGGACAGTGTCAGCTGTGGAAGTGCAGCTTTGTTCTGTTCTCAGGAGAACAGAGAATGAAGCCGACAGCAGTGAGAGGTGACTGGTGCCGTTCAGAAGAGATGTGGTGCAGACAAAGCACACGATGCAGTATTTTTCATGTGTGACAAAAGCAGTCACTGTTAGAGGCTGCTCAGTTATTTTATATTTCTGTTTCTTTGCCAAATAAGCAGCTGTGGTTGCCATGGGGAAGCCGGTGATTGTTAGTGGGCAACATGGTTGTCAACCCAAAGATTCTCAAATCACAATGCAGAAGCTTTGCTTCCCCTCTCACACCTGGCTCTTGCATTCCTCTGACTGCTGCGTAATGCTGATTCATTAATGAGCTCTCACTTAGGGATGATTCCCTGCTTGAGACTGTCTTGCTCTTGTCTTTCCCTTCTGCCATTGTAGTGCACACATCGCTTCTGACCCCATCTAGACATGCTTACAGCTTGTGGCTGTGCAAGCTGTCCTCTTTTTTGGCTGGGAGACCTGTTTGCCCACCTTTCAGACTGGATGTGTTTGACATCATACCCAATTAGAGCTGCAAGGGATTTGTCTTTTTATAACCCCCTATCTGGCTGTCTGTGCATCTCTAATGCGACTAAATGAGTCTTAACTAGCAAGCCTTTAACTGCAGAAATACTGTGCTTTGAGAGAAAGAACAGCACTGTTCCAATCTCATTTAATAGATTTGCCTTCTCAGTAGTGCCTAAAGCTCCTTATCTCCAGCAAGGGGTCTATTTATAACCTCTTGAAGAAATGTACAGAATATATAAAGATTGCTTGGACCAAGCCTCATTCAGAACAGTTCCCTACCTTGCAGGAATGTGAAGGTGCAAATAATTTGCCTGCAGTGGTTGAGGCAGAGATGGATGTGCCTCATAGCCACCATTTTGTTTGCTGCACGCATTTGGACTTGCTAGGGTAGAAGCAGAAGGTCTGGTGTCCCACTTTCCTCTGGGAAGGTTCTTGTTGTCTCACACTGACCCCCCCCCCCAGTCCTTGTTCTCAGATCTTTATGCTGTTTTCTGCCCTTGGAAATGGTGAATCTTGCCTCCTCTCCCATTCCAAGCCGTGTGGCATCTCAGTGTCACTCCATGCCTCTGCCAGGACCATCTCTGGGGGTGGGATTGTTTAGTTCCAGTGAAGGACAATGTTGATTTCTGTTAAGTGACTGCAGTTTGCTTCTCTGCCAGGCCCTCCGCTATAAGCACTGCAGGACTCAGAGATTTAATTTAATGTCCTCGCTGAGGGATATCCTACCTCAGCATTGCTGTCGTTGTGTCTAAGAGGGGAATGTTGTGTGTGTGTGTGTGTCTTCAGCAGTTCAGTGCAGCCACACATCCCCAGAGTTTGGTGTGGGTGGAAGCTGGGTCATGCCTGGCAGCCGTGCTCTGCTACCAGGCTGCAGCAGGGAGCCCTGCAGGATCCTTAGCTGCATGCAGCATCCATCTGCTGCTTGGGTGTGGGGGAGCAGGGTGAGCAAAAGTGGAGGTGGAGGGGTGAGGCTCTCTGTGCTTAGCTGAGCTTCAGCTGGGATGAAGTTTAGGGATGCGTGCCCCTGATTGCAGGGCTGGATTAGAGCTTCTAGGTGTTGCATCATCTTTAACCAAAAAGCCACGGATCTGCACATACACATGCATCTCAAATAACCTGTGGCTAAAGACCTGCAGAATTTTTTCTTTTCATCCTCTTTGTGCCAGAATAAGAGCATGTCACATTTAAATAGGGGAAATTTAGCGTGTATGAAGGGAAGTGCTTTACTAAACAGCAGGCGTTTGGACCCGGATGAATGGAAGCTGAGTCTGCTGCAGCACTCAGCGTTGTTGTGGATGAAGTTACAGTGTTACTACATGGCACTGGAAAAGAAGCAAAACCTCAGGCTCTTCCTTTAGACAGCTGCCATGGACTAGGCTTATAAGTGTATCTCTAACTACAAGTGTTCTTTCAGGTACAACTGTGGCCAAGGCAGCAGGTTGTTTAGTTAATTGATTGTTTTGTGTAATGAGGCTCTGCAATTCCTTAGGTTGGCCTCAGGTAATGAGCAAAGATAATGGTACTTAACCCAGGTTCTTGTTTACCAGCTAAACTGAGCAGTTTGTTAATTTAAACTCGATTTGTTGCTGTGATTGTGTACAGTTTTCTAATTTACCAAAAATGACAATACAAAAGCAAGAACTGTGAAGTGATGTGATGAGACTGGTACTGGGGCCCAGGGTGTTCTTTTGAGGAAGACAGGAGTCCTCAGGGCTGTGGGGCAAACAAAGCAGGTGATGAGTGCAGCCATCCAGCTGTAACCACACGGAGTGGTCTCTGCAAACTTCGACCTCCCACAGCAGGAAGGTTGGAACAAAGCACAGGGAAAGCACAAAGGTGCAGTGCAGAGGAGCAGTGCTGGAAGGTGGCACTGGGGCTGGCTGTGTGCTCCGTGCTTTGAGAAGTCCCAGGAGGGCGGTTCAACCAGGTGGGTAGGTGCAGCTCAGCAGAGCAGCAGGTGGGCTTCTGTAATTAGCTGCCAGCTAATGAGGTGTCCATGCCCTGAATCCTGTGCTGTGCTGTTCAGCAGCTGGTTCTCTGCTGCAAAGCTGTGTGCAAAGCTGTGCACTTTGAACTCTGAACGTATCCCTCATGTTTTGTGACTTGTGGAGGTCCACAGCCAGTTGGCTCTGTGGTTGTACAACCAGCTCTGTTCCCACCGCTGTTCTTAGGAAGGTAAAACTTTCCTGGGGCCTGAAGGGAGAACTTGAAGCCATCTACGAGGGAATGAAGCTGTAATGGTGGTGGAGCACAGTTCTGCTGCCTGATCACAGCTCAGAGGTATTTGCAGAGCTACAGACAGCCCAGCACCGGGGGCAGCTCCATCTGCTGAAGGCAGCCATGCAGTGCAGTGCTGAACCTGGCTGCAGAAAGCACAAGTGCTGTAGGAGCAGTTTGAATCTCAATGAGGTTCCCCTCTGAATCCACTCAGGAGTTCTTCTGCCTTAGGAAATGCCAGCATCCCTGCTTGGCCACCTCAGCACGTGCTTTTTGCTTCCCCTGTGAGCAGCCCAGCGGTGCTCTGAGCTGCGCTCTGTGCTTGTTGCATTCACCCTCATCAGCTTGGACTCCAGTTTTTGTCCTTAAGCATTTTGCAATAAGTTTGGCTGGGAATTAAATAGCTAAGTATATTCATGGGGTATTTTTTTAAACACAGTGGAATTTGGAAATGACATGCTGCGCTATAAATAGGAGTGGATCAGAGGAGTTAAGTGTGTTCTGCTCAGGGTCTGGCACGAACAAAACCTGGTCCAGATGCTGAAAACATTTTTTTTTCTGCACTTTTTTTTTTTCTTGGGGGAAAGGGACCGCGTCAAATTCCTGAGGTTGTGCCATATTCTGTTTGTTTTTCCTGGCTTTTCATCTCCTGTGCTGTTACCTGGCATCATTCATCTTCTCAAACAAGATGAGTGTGGCTGCCTTCACTGCATGTAATCCTGTGGAAGGCACTGTGCTGTGACGTGGGGGGGACGCAGAGCGATGTCTGCTCACACAGCACCTTCCTTGGTAACCTCACAGGTTGACCAGTTTGGTCATTTGGTGGTCTTAAGCACCAGATTAAAAAGTATTATAAGTATTAAATAATTACGCCACCTTACTTTACTGGTAAATAGGTTCACTGAGTGCGGGTGGTAGAGCTGTGCTGTGCAGAAGATCTCCCTGGCATCCCACCCCAAGCCATCTCACAGCAGTTGGTTCCAGGCAAACTCATTTTGCTGACATCAGCACACCAAATTGCCACCCCTGCATTAGTGAAGTGTGAGTGTGTCAGTATTTGGGACACGCACAGTGCTGTCAGCTTTGACAGCTGCTTGCAGGTACGTGAGGAAAGGAGAGCTGAGCTCTTCACGTCGGCAGGAATCACCTTTCACTCAGCCAGTTGTGCTGCTGCCATCTTACTGAGCTCAGAGAACATGGCACAGAGCACTGCAAGGTAAGGAGCTTCCAGCTGGGATGCGGCACTGCAGCACTCAGGCTCGGGGACCTGACTGCTGTCAGGTTTGTTCTCATGTTTTTGGAGCACAGGGAGAAGGAGAGTGGGGGGCAGGAAAAGACAGGCGCTGTATGAATATGGTCCTTGTAGCCAGGAGCCTGCATTGCCTGAGATCTGAGGGATTTGCTGCTCTGCCACTGCTGGTTGGAAATAAACTGCATCTCATTGCTCCTCACCTCTCCTGTGTATTGGCACAGGAATGGGACTGAGTGTACGTGCACAGCTCCTTGTGCGGGGAGGCTGAGACCTGGGCTGAGATTGCTTTCCAACACTGGCATGCAGTGTTGTTAGTGGTGCAGAAACCAGCCTGTCTTGACAGGTTTTTGTGTTGTCTCCATGTAGTACTTGAGTTTCTAAACGTCTTGATGGTTTATAGCCACAAAGCAGCTGTGGCCCCTGCTCTGAGCCTTTTGAGTCTGCTGTCCTGCTCTGGTGCAGGTGCTGTCACAGCTGGAAGCTGCTGTTGCATTTACTGCTTGACTGGCTGGAAGAGACCGTTGATCAGAAGGAGAAGTTGTTTGGGTTCTGCTTGCTACAGCAATTCTCTACTGTTATTTCAGTGGCTGTTGCTGTTTCGTTTCAGGACACAGGCATTGGGATGACCCAGGAGGAGCTTGTTTCTAACCTTGGTACCATTGCTCGATCAGGCTCAAAGGTAACTGAGGATGAGGTGCCCCTTCTTTCCCTTAGAAAAGGCTTCTCCAGTTACAGCTACATTTGTTCTCCCAGTAATTCCTCATTCTGTTTCTTCCCTTGGCCCCCAGCCCAGCTGGGAAATTACGATCCTCCTGGAAGGTGAAACCTTTCCATGGAGTCTTCTAGCCCACAGTGGTCTCTGCTGTGTGCCAGGGAGGCTTGTGGTGTCAAAGCTGCACTAATGGGCCCTGTGTGTAAAGCTGCTGCACCTGGCTGCCCTCGCTCCCAGAGGTAACTGCCTTCCTCCACGAGCCATGTTTGTGCAGGGAGACAGGCTCATCTGGCATTCCCATTGCATCCATGAGGGCACCAGCTGTGTCCTTGTGCTGGCAAATTGTTGTATATATTTACGTATATAGTTTTTTTTCCCCTATCTCTGGAGTCACCACTTTGAGATTGCTTGCTCCTCATTCACTGAGCCCTTGCTGGTTTTCCTTTCCTGCTAATTGCAGTGCACATTGCCCTAGGCAATGCTCCCCTTTTCCAGAGATGCAGTCCCTGAAGTTATTGCATGGTGGTTTATGTGTCCTCCTTTGTTCCTTCAGGCATTTCTGGATGCACTGCAGAGCCAAGCTGAAGCCAGCAGTAAAATCATTGGCCAGTTTGGAGTAGGCTTTTACTCAGCCTTCATGGTGGCTGATAAAGTGGAGGTTTTCTCACAGTCTGCAGAGCCGGGGAGCCTGGGCTACCACTGGTCTTCAGATGGGTAAGGCTGCGGGGTGGGATGTAAGCACACATGGGCTGTGTCTGGATCAGGCACAAGCTGAAAGCTGTGCAAAGCAAGATGGGGCTTGTGTTTTCTTCCATGACTGGGTTTACTGCCTTAGATCCTGCTCAGGTTACGCATGGCAAGAAAGTGTGGCCAAATGTGCCAGGGTGAACAACCACCGGGACAAACTTGCTTTGTTGTATTAGGTGTGTATGGACAAAGCAAGTACCTGCCTCCCCAGTTCCTTCCCTTCTGGCAGGCTTTGCAGTGCTTCAAACCAGAGACAAATGTACTGTCTTTAGTCTGGCTGATCCTTGGCTTTTTGTTTGAGGGCACCTGCAGCAGGCAGGGCTCATGCAATGCTCAGCAGGCATGGTTGGATCCGTGTGCTCAGCCTTTGCTTCTTGCTCACAAGTTGTAAACATTTGTGACAGCAAAGCTGTGCTGTTCTGGACCAGGTTAAAATTGGAGCTCCTAGGAATGAGGAGCTCTGCATCCCTTTACCATCTCCTAGAAATAAAGTAATAAATTATTGAAAAAATATTGTAACTGAGACATCAGTCAGTTTTGGGCAAGCTGATGTGCGCTGCAGTCTGTATTTCTGTACGATCTGAAGGCCTGTCTATTGTCATTCTTGCATGGCATTGACTTGGCAGTATGGTAGGAATGGTCACCCAGAACATGCTGTCTCTACCAAAGCACAGCTTCTTGTCATTGCAACAAGCTGTGGCTGAAGGTTAGGCCTGTGCAAGCTGAAGTTTGTTTGAAGTTTGTTTCCTTTTCTGTAGAGGCTACTGGTCTGCAAAGAGCTGTGCTCTGGGGCCCAGATTCTCCACAGAAAAACAGCTATGCTCTCTGGGGAGTTTTCTGAAAGGCACAGAGAACATTCTGACGTCCAAGATTATTTTTTTTTGCCTTTTCCTCTTGGTGCTGAAGTGTTGTGTGAGCTGTCAGTTTAATTACACGTCCCATAGTAGATGTGGCTGAGGCACAAGCTGACATGGGTTCTGTTTCTAATCCTAGCTCAGGAATGTTTGAGATCGCAGAAGCATCTGGTGTCAGAACTGGAACTAAGATTATTATACATCTCAAAGAAGACTGCAAGGAGTTTGCAAATGAAGACCGAGTCAAGGGTGAGCGGAGGAGGGAAATGCTGTTATGTGCTATGGATGTGTGGAATCTGTTGGTTCTCTATGAGTGGGAGGTGAATTTACAGTGTTATTCCTCTCCTGCAGCACCATTCACTGAAGAAATTCTTACTCTGTTGTTTTCACAAACGTGACTCTTCAATGTCTTTTTTCCATTCCAGAGGTGGTGACAAAATACAGCAACTTCATCAGCTTCCCTCTGTATCTCAACGGGAGACGAATTAACACATTACAGGTGAGTGGGATGGCTATGGGCAGGTTGCTCATGGAGTCCATTGTAACCCTCTGCTGGAGACAGGAAACACAAAGCCACTGCTGCTGCTGTCCCTGGCAGTCAGGGGAGGGCTGTGCAGAACATCGCAGACCACGCAGTGACAAGTTAATTAAAACAAGAGGAGGCAATCTGATGCAAGTCATCCCTGATGCTGCTATTTTGTATTTGAGAGGGAACTTGTAGATTGGCAAAGCAGTTGTTATTTACAGATATCTCCCGGATTCTTTCCCAATCCAAGTGATTATGTCAGTGCTTTATAACACTACTTTTAACTGTAACCAGGTAGCATATAGCATGTTAGCATGTGCTGACACCTCTTGCTGCTGTTTTTTCTGCCCTTTTTGGGTTAGCCAACACTGGTGAATGGTTGGTTTTCCTGGTGGTTTAGCTCACCACCTGATTTTCTGCTTAGCTATTTGGCTGACCACATAATCATACATCCAGGCCCACCTTAGGCAGGAATTCTTGACCCAATTGCAGGAACTTCCTAGTTGAAATTAGTTATCTTTAAAATAATAAAAAAAAAACCTATGTATTATTTTCTTCTAGCATTTCTTTCTCTGGTTGGTTCAATCTTCCTTGTGTAAGAGAGTAGGTGGAGGGTGTGTATTTGTTTCTTTTTCATAAAATGTGACGCTGACAAGTTGCTAAGATGTACTGAAACATTTTATCATGTTAATTTATTTAATGTTCTGTAATTGGTGTTATTAATGTCTGATATTTATTTGGATTCCTACAATTATAATGTGTCTGTTTCAAAGGCTTTCCTAGCTGTTTTCCTTGAATTACAAAACTGGAAATAGATGTAGACAGCTGTTTGTTCTTCCTGCCTGACAATCAATAGAACACACTCCCTAGAGAAGAGCTGTATTGGAGCAAGGGGTGAAATTGCTTAATGGAGCAATTCTGTCTTCTTATCAGAAAGTGTGTTTTCACATTAGAACGTGGCAACAGCTTTGTTCTTATCACGCTCCTATTTCAGACCTCTTTACCCAGGTGTTTTTTTTTTGCTTTCTTTTTTCCCATTTTTCCACACGTCAACATCAGTTCACTGTAAACAAGGCCATAGATCCCTAACATGGGTTTTCCTAGATAAGATTTTGAACGCCTGCCACATAGCTGACAGTGTAGATTTAGAGGCTTTTATGGTCTTAACTGTGATAACTGTAGCTACAAGTAAGACTCTAGGAAAGGAAGACTTAATCTAAGAGCTGCTATGAGGCGCACCTTAGTACCCGCTTGAGTCTGTAGTCCTACCTGTGATCCTGCAAACTCTCCAGGGTACCTGGATGCTGGAAATGTTAGGAAGCCATTTGTGTAACGAGGTTTTGAGGCAAAAGCATCTTTAAGGAATATGGAAGCATGGCAGGATTGCCGTGAGTTGCATCCTTTGGACTAGTCTGCTGGATGTTTGTATTGCCACCAGTGATTACCCCTGCCACTCATTAGGGTTCGAATGGTGAAAGTGGTACTAAGCGTAGTGGGCTCATCTGTCTGGAAACAAGAGTTTCTTCATTGAATACAGGGTTTGTTGAATAGACAGAACCTCCTCCCATTGAACTTAAATCTTCTTTTCGTTGTTGGTCTGAGCCTTGAGATGCTTGACCAGCATTGCCAGTCAGCTGTTCGGGATGCTTTTGGCCAATGTGAAGTGATGGAAGTTCACCAAGTCCCTTTTGTTCTGGGCTAGACGAATCTTGCTGTAGGGCAAGAGTACCTGCTTGGAAGGTGGTCAGAAATCAACTGAGGGTCAGTAATTTGTCAGTGTGTGAACCATACTACATCCCACTGCTTTCATGCTGTGCAGAGGAGTGTGGCTGTTTGAAAGATGATATTGCTTTGCTTTGTTGCCCTGAGAGAAAATGTAACTCTTCTGAAAGAAGCGCCTTGTGCTATGAAGCCACATGGGAGTGAGAGCTGATGGGAACTCATCTCCCTGCTCCTCCACAGGCACTGTGGATGCTGGACCCAAAGGACATCGGGGAGTGGCAGCATGAGGAGTTCTACCGCTTTATAGCACAGGCTTACGACAAGCCCCGCTACATCCTGCACTACAAGACTGATGCACCCCTCAACATCCGCAGCATCTTCTACGTGCCTGAGCAAGTATGTGTCCAGGGAACTGTGGGACACCGTGCAGCTCCTCTGGAGATGAGAGAACAGCAGTGCTCTGTAGGGAGAGGAGGGTGCTGAGGCTGCAGAATTGCAAGGAACATCCAGTGTAGCATCTTTGTGGGTGGGCAGGGTGTCACAGGGAAGTGGTAGGGGTAGTGAGCCATGGCAGGAGCTGAAGGTGACTCAGGTCCCTGGGGAAGACAGCCAAGGTTTAAGTTCCTGCTGGATTCAGTACTGATTGCTGCAGTATGGTATGCAGTAAATGACTGGACACGCTGACCTGGTGTTACCTTTCTGTCTCTTCTTCCTGCAGAAACCATCCATGTTTGACATCAGCAGGGAACTGGGTTCCAGCGTTGCCCTGTACAGCCGCAAAATTCTCATTCAAACCAAAGCTGCAGACATCCTGCCTAAGTGGCTGCGCTTCCTTAGAGGTGTGTGCTGGGAGCAGGAATAGCAGTCTGTAGAGCAGGGCTTCCACTGGGGGTTAGGTGGGGGGCTGCTTCCTTCCTGAGCCTGGCGCTTGCGTGTGCCTTGCTGTTCAAGGGTTGCTGTGTTGTTCCAGGTGTTGTAGACAGTGAGGATATACCTCTGAACCTCAGCAGGGAGCTGTTGCAGGAAAGTGCCCTCATCAGGTAAGCAAGGGGTAGAGCCTGTGTATTGGTGAGGCTCTTCTGGCTTCCTGCTGGGTAGCTGTGGGAGTGTGCTGAATGTCCTGTGTGTGGTTGGTTATGTTCATACTGAAAATGTGAACTTCAGCAGTGCATTTGTGCCACAGCCTTAGCTGTATCTCCAGCTCAAAAGCTACTCTTGACTGAAATACAAAGAACAGATGTAGAACCATGATGGAAAAGAGACAGTGGCCCTAGAGTTTCTTCTCTGTCCTCATGTTTCCAAATACATCCCTGAAACACTGCGCGGGGAGAGAGATGTTCACTTAAAGTCTCACCGTGGTCTAGCAGCCATCTTCAGAAAGGCTTGTTCCTGCTGCAGGAAGCTCCGAGATGTTTTGCAGAAGAGGCTGATCAAATTCTTCGTTGACCAGAGCAAGAAGGACCCTGAGAAATATGCAAAATTCTTTGAGGACTACGGAGTATTCATGAGAGAGGGAATTGTCACAATAGCAGAGCAGGATGTCAAGGTACCAGCTGTCCTGATGCACTGAAGCTGATGAGAAAGAGTGTTGGCTGCTGTCTAGGATGAGGGGAATAGCTATTTCTCTGTGAATCTTAGGTGCCCATAACTCTTGTTCATGGATCTAATATGAGCTGAGGGTTCCCTAGTGCACCTTACCTTAACTCTGACTTTTTCTGGCTGAGTGTTGCTTCCCACTTATGTTGAGACACTGCACAATCTTTGTATCCACACACTGTCAGCCCTTGGTGTTGTAATTTGAACTACAGCCCACCATAAAGTAGAGCTTTCCCTCTACTGTTGTCTTCAGCCTGGATTCCCGTTTCCAGGAGAGCTTGGCCTACATCCCGACTAGGTCCCTTTCCTGCCTCCGTAATATCTGGATCAGGAAGAGGGAAACTCAAAATCCTCGGAGCCTTTTTGCAGCAGTACTCACCGCAGAGAGATGCCCTGGGACTGGGAGTGGTCAGGCAGAGCTTCTGTGATCTGCCCTCAGCTCACAAGAGCACATTTCTTCCAGGAGGACATTGCGAAGCTGCTGCGTTACGAATCGTCTGCCCTGCCTGCAGGCCAGCTGACCAGCCTGACCGAATATGCCTCGCGCATGAAGGCGGGGAGCAGAAACATCTATTACCTGTGTGCACCCAACCGACACCTGGCTGAGCACTCACCCTACTTTGAGGCCATGAAGAAAAAGGACATGGAGGTAGGTGAGCGGTTTGCTGTGGCCAGGGAGAACTGGCTGAGCTGCTGCATCTGTGCTCGGGGCTCAGCTGGGTTTTGAAGCTGAGCAGAGCAGAGCAGTGACAGTTGCAATGGTTCCCCTCTTTTCATCCCTCTGTCTCCACTTGGACTGACTGCTGCAGCATGGGGCCAGGTTATAGGTGAGGGACCTATAGCACACTGTACAGGTGGGTTACTACTCATGCAGACACCTAGATATTTCTGCTCATTCTGACATCTGTTATTTACCTTCACTGAACCCTGCTGAAGGAGCCTAGAAGCTGCTGTGCAGTGGTGTTAGAGGTGTCCTCTGCAGGCGGGTGACTCTTTCAGGCTGGTGCTTCCCTGGGAGGCAGCTGCCATCCAGCCATCCATGGTAACAAAGCCCCTCAAGGGTTTGCTTTTATTTGAAGCCCTGAGTAGTAGTTGAACCTGCTGGTTTCCTTTGTGACGTTCCTGCCAGTTAGTGCAGAGTTGCCTCTGGAAAAGGGAAGTGCTGTTAGGTCTCAAACTACATGTCTTTTTTTGGCCCAGGTCCTGTTCTGCTATGAGCAATTTGATGAGCTGACACTCTTGCACCTTCGGGAATTTGACAAGAAGAAGCTCATCTCGGTGGAGACAGACATTGTTGTTGATCACTATAAGGAAGAGAAGTTTGAAGAGAGTCGCCCAGGTATGATGAGGTTCCCCTGTCCTGTCCCACTGCATGCAGACCTGCTGTCTTGTGTCAGGCAGTGAGGGTACACCTCATTCAGCACTCTTGCAATTCCTGGCTATATGAGTATGCACACACCTGGCACTTTGAGAGAGGGAGGCAAGCACAGGCAGGAAAAGAGCTTGCCTTCTCTCATTATGGCACAATTTGGGACAAGGTGATGTACACAGGTGTGTGCTGAGTGGTGCTGCATTCCCGTTTCTACAAGAGAAGCATGTAAATGGGAGTGTGAAATTGACTGAGATCAGCAGTAAATCTCAGTGTCTGACATACAGAAGGTGCATGAGCAAATGTGCCCTCTTTCCTCTGCTAGCTGCAGAACGTCTGACAGATGTGGAGGCTGAGGACCTGATGGCCTGGATGAGAAATGCCTTAGGCACTCGAGTCACTGGTGTTAAGGTAGGTGTTCTTCACCTGGGTAGCTGAGTACAGAAGATCCACAGAGAGCACATTCTAGGAAGAAGAGGCAGAG
Organism: Perdix hodgsoniae; assembly: GCA_035772895.1. Taxonomy (NCBI): domain Eukaryota; kingdom Metazoa; phylum Chordata; class Aves; order Galliformes; family Phasianidae; genus Perdix; species Perdix hodgsoniae. Next base: position 1,860,232 of record JAPSGF010000014.1, read on the forward strand.
GTTGACTGGGGAATCTACTGCTACAGATTTGTTGGGTTTTTTGGACACTGAGAGAAATTATTCTTTTCTCTGCCTCCTTTCTATAAATGATGTGAATGCTGGTATTTGTTATTTGGGTAGTTCCTGTGGGAGTGGGAAGAGTGACTTCTTCATGTGTAATTTGCAAAGCCCCTTTTAGTCGTTCATACTAAAGTTAGCAGAACATGCCGTTGACTGTCCTGGTTGTGGACTAGAGAGGCCTATTGGCAAGGAATGTTTTGGGTTCAGCCGTGAGCTACTGCTTATGGACTAGTGGAGCCACTTGGGATGCCAGCTGCCCTGCCTGTTTAGGCAGCTCTGTGGGATGGGGATGAATTGTGCAGTCTTGGTGTGGGTCTGCACTGAGGAGACCCTCAATCCCTTACCATCCGCTACTTCTAACCCACATTTTCCATCTCAACACTAACTGCTGTTTTTTGCCACAGGTGACCACACGGCTGGACACCCACCCTGCCATGATTACTGTGCTCGAGATGGGGGCTGCCCGCCATTTTCTTCGCATGCAGCAGCTGGCCAAGACCCAGGAGGAGCGAGCCCAGCTCCTTCAGCCCACCCTGGAGATCAACACTGGGTAAGGGATTGCAATAACACTGCTAAGTACTGCCTTCCTGCTGGGTTGGAGGTAGAGAAGAGGACAATGTAAAGCCCCCAGGCAGCAGAACTCTCTCCATTAAGTGGAGGGTGTTAAAGCTCCTTAGTTGGTGAGGCTGTATGGCATGATGGATGTGAGGCACTCACCCTCACTGTATTCAGCCTTCAAGGACTGTCACGGTTATAGGGTCAGGATGGAAGAGAAGAGAGAAACCCCTGGAACAGGAGTGAGAAAGATGAAGCTGTTCCTTTTTGTAGAACATTTTCTGTCCCACTTTGGTGTAGGTGCTCATTCTGGAAAGAAATTTCTCATGTGTCCAAAAAATGTTAAATCTCAGTATTCATCTCTTATTTTTACAGACACACTCTGATTAAGAAGCTGAACGAGCTGAAGGACAGTCAGCCGGATCTGGCCCAGATGTTGCTTGATCAGGTGAGAGCCAGGCCTCCTCCAAAGGCACCGCCATCCTCCCCAGAGCCACCTTGCAGACACTGTGGCAGGGAACAGGGTGGAGCCCTTGTATCAAGCTGAATTATCGCTCTTCCATAGTCACCACTCAGGATTATTCTGCTGCTTGTGGTCCATATGTGTTCCTAGCAGATTGCCTAGAAAACATGCGTGGTCTCAACGTGCAAGTCTTGGAGTGTGACATTCCTCAGCATTCTTTCACCTCGTTCTTCCTGACCATTTAATGCTCTTCTTTTTCTCAGATCTATGAGAATGCCATGATAGCAGCAGGACTGAATGAAGATCCCAGACCAATGGTGAGCCGGCTGAATGAACTCCTCACCAAAATCCTAGAGAAAAACTAAGTTCTAGAAGATTTAAGGATGAACTCTGTGCTGATATCTCTTTCCTCAAGTACAGTCTCTGTGTCAGCTATTGCAGCATCTGCTTGCACACACTGTACAGTGAGGGGTTCACTTGGCAGATGGCCAGTGCAGGGGACTTCCAGCCACCACTGCACAGGTAGGAGCCAGTTGTAATTACTGGGTTGTGTTATCAGCCTGCTGAAAGTGCAATGTTCTTAGTGGGAGCAAAATGCAGCAATGACAGCTAAAACAATACGCATAAAATTCTGGCACAACCCTTGAGAATCTCATTTTGTCCTGTTTCTAGAAATGGCTTTTCCCAAAACAGGTGTTGGCAGCAAGAGTCTTGGTTAAGTCCTGGCTAGTATACTCTGTCCACTGAAGAATGAATTTCTGTGCACCACTGTGCTCTACACTAGCACTGGCAGAATCCATTAATTTGCCAAGAGGCTTCCACCTCTAACCAGGCACAGAGATTGCTGTCATTAGCAGACAGATATTGTTGGTTGAACATGTTGGTACAATCCCATGGCAGAAAAGATCACCAACCTGCTGGATAGCTGAGTTCATCCTTGTCCTGCTGCAGAGAATGGGAAGTAACTGGGAAACTGCTTTCCAGGGTATGGCTTTCTGGAGGCTCTCCAAGGTTTTGTTGTGTTTTTTTTTTGTTTTTTTTTTATCTCTTCTGTGGGATAAATTGCATGTCTAGCTGGCCTGTATTTATGGTAAATAAATACTGCTTCTTTTCCAAAGCCCTCCACTCCTTTGGTTTCCCTTACTCTGTTGGTCTTTGTGTCTTAGAGCTGGTGATTTCACAGTTCTTTCTTTTGAAGCTACTTGGTTCTGCAGAACATTGGGTGTAGGACAGTGGTGGAAAGAGAGTGCCATGAAAATAATAGATTGTAGCAGAGTGTGGAAGGAAAAGAGGAGACACTCCAGCTATAAATTGTTAGCCACATCCTTGGAAAAATTGAGGTTCTCTCTTTGATTATTTTTTTTTCTTTTTTCTGAGGAGCAGAGGCTGCTCGGTAGAAGGGATGTTTGTAACAGGAAACACCATACGAGATTTCCCTACGTGTCTGGTTTACACCATGCAAACCGGTTTACAAGAATTCTTTTCCATTTTCACCAGGATCTCTGAGGCAGCTGTGATATTTGTTTAGCTTATCCTTAAATTGCCAGATTAAGATCCTGGAACTTAATTTGGTTAAGCGTTGGGACGCTGTACTGAAAGCCAGCAGCTAAGCTGGTGTGGGTAAATACACACAAGGTTTTGCTCCTGAAAGTAGACAACATATGTAGAGTTCAGGTGTAGACTTTGGAGATGGGGCATCATTCTTTTTTTTTTTTCAATTAGATGTAAGATCTTTTGCTGTCAAAATTAGTGTCAGTACACAGGAAAAAATATTGTAGATTCTCATCAGAGCTCTGTAGGGCACATGAAAGAGGCCATATGGTGTTGCCATACTTCTAGACCTTTGTGCTGCAGTGTGTTTCCTGAAAACAGACTGATGAAATGAAAGCCCTCGGTTTTCTAATGTTAATAATGCTGCAGGTGAGTGCATCAGCCTGCAGGCTGCTCACCTGGTGCTTACTGATAAAGCAGCTAAACATCTGTTGGTATAGTGCCTGAGCTGAAGCTGGATGCTCATTCATAAAATACGATTCAGTCAGCAGCAGAGCATGCTTACAAACTCTTTGACTTGTGTTTAACCTCTCCAGTCCTGGGAGTACTCCAGGGATACCAGCAGCCCTTGAGGTGTTAGCAGTTTTCCCTGAGAGATTTGTGAATAAAATATCAAAGAATTTCTGCTATTGGAATGCAAACCAACCTTCTGTGGCAGTCCGTATCAAACAGTGACAGGCAGTGATGGTCCTGGGAGCTAGTGTGTGGCAAGGAGTGGTAGCAGCAGGGTCAGGATAGTTCTAGGACTCAGATCTCATGTTCTTGATGTTTCTAACGCTTTTTCTAAGCTTTACAGTTCAGTGCACCAGCAGCCTCTCCAGGTCCTTGCCTCAGCTTTCACCACTGCTTTACAAAGACCTGAGGAGATTGCATGTATATGAAGTTATTACACTGGCTATCAGAACAGATCCTAGCAGGAAAGGGAGTTGTAGAGTATCATACTGATGAACATAAATGGAAGTGCTGTTAGGAATACAGGCAAGATGCTTGAGTGCTAGTCTGTAGATGACTGGCTGTGAAAGGGCCTCCATGTGGAATGCAACAGAGGCTCTTTTATAAGAGTAATGGAAAGGATGAATTGTTTCAAACATGACAGGTAAGAAGGAAGCATGGAAAGCTAGTTAGGGCCCGTTTATTCATTTCCTCAGAATATGCTGTGCAAGCAGGTAAGGTTTGTATGGATCTTACATCAGAACTTCAGTGCTGGTTGCAGTGGTGAAGCAGGAGTTTTGCCCTTCCAGTCACATCTTCTCCACGTAGATCCTGAATTACTCATCCTCCGAAAGCACTGTATTAACAGGCTTCTGTCAGGCTTGTGCTCTTGCTGCAGTGAGAGTAGAGACCCCTGATCTTTCTAGCATATTGAGGCAAAATATCAGAACGGTGCTGTGAAGCCACCAACATGGGCTGGTTGTGTCCTTTGCTTCTGTTTGCTGTACCAGATTTCCTCACTGGAAGATTCTCATGGAGCTTATTTGGGCTCCTGGCTGTAAACAATGCTGAGCCCTGCTGAGTCTGGAAGATTGACTTATACAGGGACTTTGTTAAACTGCTGCCTGTTGTTTTGTTTGTTTGTTTTCCAGAAGTGTGGGTTGGGTTCTTTTTTTTATACAAAAAAAAAATCTGCAAGTTTTGTGTGCTGACAAACCTCTGGTGATAAACAGCGTGGCCTTCTCTCCTGCTCTGCCCAGGCTCATCAGCTGTGTCGAACCTATACTCCAGGGCAGAAGATGGAAAATATTTATAGGCAGTGAAATCCAGTTTGAAAGGACATTCCTGAGACCTTGTGTTTTCAAACTTGGATAGGATCCCTCTCACGTCTGGCTCGGGTCCTTGAAACTGGACCGGCCCATAAAGTAGTTCATTGGGCGAGATTGAGAACTGAGTTTTTTCTTGTCCAGACTTCCTGCTGAGACCATCGAGAGTGTCTTGGGCAGGCTCCAGGTCTGTGATTTATGGACAAACCACAGGCCAGGAATCTGCAATCTAAGCTCCTTGAGCAGCAACTGTTTAAAACATTATGAGAAGAAATGGTCACTGTTTCCAAAAGAAAAAAAACTTGGAAGCCATTAATAACATTTAGCACTACTGTGGTGCTTTACAGTTGTGAATTAATCTTCTCATTCTCCTTGTGAAATAATTCAGAAATATTGTGCAGATAAGATCTGTATAGAGTTTAAATAAATTCCCCCAACAACGCAGTCAGTCTGAATTAGGGACTTAAGATTTTCAGCCCAAAGTGAAACAAACCTCCAAGATGCAAAGGCTTTAAAGAGAAGTACCTGCTGGGTTTGGATGAGACAGTCACCACAAATGCAATGAGAGCTTTGAGAGCACTCCTGACCAATGCGCTGTTCATTTGAAAGTTCTTCCCAGGGCACTCATGGGTCTGCCCAAACCTTAGCCTGTGAGGTCATGCTCTTTCTCAGTAATCCCTGGGTTCAGAACTCCTGGGATTTCAGAGAAGACCTGGAAGTCCAGCTGCTACTGGAATTGCCTGTACAAAGTCATTTCCAGCTGGTCATCTCTTCTGCTTTCTCAGGAAGAAGAGGATGGCATGCAGACCTTGCTATTCTGTCTTGCTATCTTTTTGCACCCAGAATACCTTGCCTCCTAGCTGTCCTGGGGCAGCCTGAACACAGGTTTTGCTTTTCTTTCATCTACAGGAAGCTTTTCTTCCAGACAGTCATTAATTCTCCCTTTGCAGTCAGTATAATTTTGTTTCTTCTTTACCTCTTGTTTTACACTTCTACTTCATCTCCTCTAGAGCACTTAGTTTGCAACACAGTACAAGCCAAGAGGGCAGCTTTTCTGCCACACAGGCCATGTCATGTCCCCCATCTCATCCATGACAGAAGGATGTTCCTTGGTGCTATCTCCCACTGTCAAAACTGGAGCCCGTTCTAGCAGGAAATTTATGTCGAATCACAAGTCCATTTGTGTTCGCTGCTTCTGGAAACAGCCTGGATTGTGAACAGGTGGGAACGGGCAAGAAAAAAATGATTCCATCAGCCCTGGTCCAAATGGAATGGTTGGCAGGAGTGCAAGGACCACAGGCTTCTGGAAGTACTTAAACTTGTAAGGACTCCTGATTTTCTCTTTGCCATTAATATATCTACATGCAGCAGGAAGGATGACAAATTGGTGAAAGAAACTGTTTCCTCCTCTTTTTAAGTCCATGTTGCCAAAGGTATCATAATGAATTGCCCATTAATCATATCCATAAAATATTACTCCAAATGTTAGGACACTATCTGCAAGGGATTTGGGGTCAGGTAATAGCAGTTAGCAAAGAAGCTGTCCGTGAAGCCAAATAAAACTTGGTTCTCCTTTTGCAGCCCAAGTGATTGAGGGGTAATTGGGGTAAAAACCTGCTCCAGAAATAAATCTGTAGTGGAACTGTCCCATGTTAAAGTTAGAAACTTGGGAAGTCACAGCTGTGACTGGAGGCAGAGGGAGATCCAGCTTGAGTGCTGTTTCTGTTATGTATTTCAATCACTGGACTTGTTCTTTCCAAAGTGGTTTGGCAGATATTTCAAGAAAACAAGTATTCTACATTGTCTTGCAACATGCTTCAAGAAACCAAAACATAAGGGCTTTTTTTGCTTGTTTCTTGTTCAGTTTGGCATTCTATTTTCAATTTTAGAGATCCTTAGTGTTCGTTTAGTGCTCCCTTACCAGATGAGACTGATTCTTCTTGGAAGTTATTCTCCTGAGAGGTAAAATCAAATACAAGACAGATTTTGGTTAATAACAAATCAATTTGAAATGCACGCTCTTAACTTGTGCTGTTTGACTTACTGCATGGAAACATACATATTTTTTGGCAGGTTTGAAAGTGAAGATGGATATGATGGCATGTTCCATCCCCAAATTTGCATTTAATAACTGCAAGGAATAACTTTTCTGGAGGTCAGTGCTGCTCTGCTGACTGTTTTGCCCTTTCAAGACCATTGGTGCAGTGAGTACTGTGCTGAGTTCTGCCAGCCAGCATGACCAAAGTCCATCAGATTCTGTGAGGGGCAGATTAACGTAATAAATCAGTGCAAAACCTAAACTGTACTCAGTCCTGCTCTACCTCTGCTGTTGGAATTGGCTCTCTTGGCTGCTTCTCTGATCACTGTTGACTTAATTTGAACCAATTAGTATTGAAAGCTTTAAAAAGTTAATCCACAGCTGCTAAAGAGCTACCAGTGTTAGAGGTCTTAGCACAGATGAGTGCGTTTGCCCTCTGACTCCAGAGAGATAACAGTGAGACACATTTCTGCGAAATGCTGAATGTAGCATACTGGGGGGATAAACACATGTGTTCATATAAATGTGTGTATCACAGATATGGTAGGTACAGATGTACATATTTACTGTAACTAGTATTGCGTGGTGAGTTCAAGTACTGTTGATTTTTAGAATAATTGTAGTAGAGTGCCCACGAATTCCATAGTAGTAGTTTTCTACAAGGAAAGCTCCATGCCAAAGTGCAGTAGTAAATGCAACATGTATCTTAAGCGTTGCTATTTCAGGGATCTGTCCACATGGTTGTAATTCACGGACTGCCAGTCTCCCATATTCAGTGAAGCTGAGGTTTTCATACTAAAGTTCAAGGCCCCAAGGCCCTGTGCTCATACTTCAGCCGTGTCTGTCAAAGCAGCTTTATGTCTCCCAGCCCATGCTCTCCATGCCTCTTTGGTTTTTGAGTGATGTTTGGTACAAGTAGCAGAGTTTGTGGCAGAAACTGTGTCCTTTTTGCCCTTAGGAATAGGGAGAGGCCTGGAACTGTCCTGTAAATAGATATCATTTTGGTAGCAGGCACACACTGGTAGACATTTGTGCTTTTGGACAGGTCTATATTAGAAAGAGCACAATTCACTTTGTTCTTTGCAATGTAGACTGTGTAAGTCTGCACTGTGTACATCACCAAGGCTTAAGGTGTTTGCGTTCCTTGCACTGAACACAGTAAGCTCAGAAGGATTCAAGTAGTGGAAAAAAGTGCTTGCAGATGTTACGTGTTTCACACTTCTGCAGGGCTCTGTTCGTCTGCAGGAAATGCAGTAGAAGAGAGGAGGCTACAGCGTTGCCTGGCAGCTGTGGGGCAGAGGCTGCTTTTGCTGGAGCTGTGTGTGTATTCCCCTACCCATGTGACAGGGCACACAGCCCACAGAGTTCCCCCCACAAGTCTTCCTACCTCTGCGGCACACTCCAGGCAGGATATGGCCACCCAGGTCCAATGCCAGCAGTGCTGCACCATAGCTGGGGAGATAGGAATCTGCACAAAGGCTTGCAGGAGGCTCTGAATTTTCTGTGGCCTGCTCAGCAAGTTCATCAAACCCACCTGGTCCCTGCTTTGCATCACATCTTTGGAAACACCAGCAGGGCTTGAGTTGCTTGGAACAGTTGAGTTCTCTTGCCTAAATTATGTTTTCTGCTCCTCTAGTGATTGGTTAGGGTTATCATTTTATGTATTTGGTGTTTTTACATATATGGTATTGTGCAATCAATGTCACCACAGCTCAGCTTAGTGGTTCTCACAGTGCCTCCATGCACCATAAATGGAGTGTTCTTCAGTGTTTGTGCAATGTTTGCTTGCAAGTTCTTGCAGGGTTCTCTGAAGAGTGCTTCTAATTCCTGTATGGTGCAGTAACTTGAGAAAGAACCTGAAGAAACCAGCGGAAGTGTCAAAAGACACAAGCCAAAGGATTTCTTCATATCATCTCTGAGTTCTCATGCTAGGGTGGACACACGGCACCTCCTGGGGAGAGGCACTGTGTAAAGCACACTGATGTGTATTTCCAAAATAACCACCAGTCCTCTGCTTGGAATTCAAGGGTCTCTAGCTACTGTTGTATTTAATACAGCTTAAAAGAAGCAATCGGTTTGCTGGAAGTGAAAAAGCGCAGTGTCCCAGCTGCGTGTTCCAGTTTAACATTTATGAGGTTTTGTTGTGTGTGTGCTGTAAGGTTTTCCAAGCAGGCAACGCTATGACCTTGTCCATTTATTTTATGTCAGATGAGGGAGCGAGGTACAGCTGCACAGCAATTGCAGCGCGTGAAGGAGTCCCGATATGGCTCACAGCCAGCAGCCGTGCTGCGCAGTGGTGCTTTTGAGGATAGCTGCCTGGAAGTGACAGGTTGTGGGCCTGCTAAGAAGTGCTACCAGCAGTGATCTTGGTTCTTTCTGCACCCATACTGGGATAAATGCACACACACATAGGTCACTGCCCGCCGCGGCCCAGTTGCCTCAGGAGGGCGGTCTGTGGGGGGCAGAGGGCCACCCGTCACCACAGCAACCAGTGGCGGGAAGGCCGTGCGCACGCGCGCAGTGCGACGTTTGGGGTTTTTTAACCATTTGCGCATGCGCAGCACCGCCAGCGGCATCCTGACATGCGCCGCGCTCATGCGCACCGCGCCCGGCGCGGAGTAAGGGCGACCGTTGGCGCCCCGCGCATGCGCTGCGGCTGGGCGGCGGTGCTGCCCGCCGTGGCGGTGGGGTCCGAGGAGCGGCGGGAGCTCGCTGTGCCGGGGCGAGGAGGTCAGCGGCGGGCCGGGCGGGGGCGGCGGGGCCGTGCGGGCAGGGCAGAGCGAACCGCGCCTCGGCGGCGGGCGGACGGCGCGACGTCATGACGTCATTGCGGCGCCACCGTCGGCGCGGCGCCACCTGCCGGCGGGGAGGGGACGGCGTCGGCCCTTGGGGTGACTGCGGGGCGGGGTGTGACGTCACCCGGCTGGGCGGCGGGAACGGATCGGGGCGGGGTGCGCCGAGCTGCGGTGTCGGTGCGGATCGTCCGCTCCTCTCTTTAACGGCCCGGTGCTGAGCTCCATTAGAGAGAAGGGCGTTCGCCCCCCTCCCTCCAGCCGTCCCTCTGAGCGCTCCCAGTTAGCAGCGTGAGCTCTGCTTCCAAAAGCTCCGATCTGCCTACAGAAATACCCTTTTTTTTTTGGGTTTTTTTAAGTTTATTCCTTGTTTTGATACGCAACACAGAGATTCTTTTCAAAAGCCCTTTTCTAGTTGACATAACTTTACTGCTTACGAAGTACTGTTCCCTTTACTGGAGCCTCCACGCTGTGTTGCTGTAGAGTCCTTTGGTTTTGGTTCTCTATAAAGGAATAACCTTCGTGCCGATTTCAGTCAGATCAAGTGCCCGTTTCTGGAGCCCCAGCTGCTTGTGCTGCTGTGTTTGCATACAAGCAGTGGGCATTTGCACCCGAGCAACCGTTACTCTGTATTTTTTCTGTTACTTCCCCTTTGTCCTTCCTTAGGAGGTATAAAACAAAAACCTGTTCCTGGTGAAGCGTTCAATAGACTCAGGTTGGTTCCTACAGCGTCCAAAACGTAGAGGGGCATTTTGTCATGTAAGTAGAGACTTAAATTAACGTGTGATTGAGTTTTTATTGGATCTGAAGTGCTTTGCCATACGTAGCAGGCAGTAGCAGGGGAGGCAGAGACTTGAGAAGCATGAGCACAGGACTCTGATGGGATATAAAGCAATGGAAGGGGTGGTGGCAGGCAGATGTGGATACTGGCCAGTGCTAAGGTTGGTTGTTACAACCTGATGGTGATGTTCCTAGCTGTCATTTTCTTGCTTATATAGACTTGCAGTAATTTGTCATTTCCACGTCTGGTTTTGTTACCCTTTTCTGGCACAGGAAAGCAGACAGGGGCCAGGGCTGGGGCTTGGTACCTGACTTTGAATGCCTGTTCTGCACTCGATTGTTTCCTCCTCCTTGCTGTCCTCAGTAATCATGGGATTGTGCTTCCACAGACAAAGAGAACCTGCCCTGTGCAGTTCTGGCACTGTGACTTTGTGGAGCAGTATGTGTGATGAAGGTGCTGGTTAGCACAGAGTCCAGTGAAGAATCTTTAAAGAAATGTACGGAAATTTCAGAAATTATGCTGTGGACATGGATGCTGTTCTCCATCAGGAATGGGAAGCATTGGGAACCTATAGGAAGATTTTTTTATTACAGGATTTGGTCTGGAAAAATCCCTGGGGACTGTCTTTCTGGTGTGGTTTCCAGAGCAAACACTACAGAAATTCTTTCCCTTTGCAGTGTTTGGGCTGGCACGACCCAGAGTTTTGCTACCAACCTCCACGTCTTCAGGCTGCAGCTTTCAAAAAAAGGGGATGGGGAGAGGGCAACAAAACTTCCAGTGCCAACTTAACAGCATGAATCCCAGTGTCTTGCCAGCACTGTAATTAGCACCCTAGATCCATACACACCATGGCAGTTAACTTGCTTCTGAAGACTGCGGAGATAGATAACATTTGCGTTAGTCCTCCTGTTCTTTGACTTCCCTTTAAATCAAGGCCTGCCTTACTGGCCCAGGACCACTCCTATGTTGATTTTACTGCTGGAGAAAGTGGGAGCAGGTGCTCCTGCTCAGACAGGTGCCACCCATCCTGCAGCACATGCCCTGTGTTTCCTGCTAAGGGGGTCCCGTGCTGCAGGCAGTAATGCTGAGCCTGGCAGGCTGCTTCTGTTGTGGAGAGAGGGGCTGCTGCAAGATGCTGCAATTTGTGCTGTCACAGGAAAATGAAAATCACTTGGATCGGTCTTTGCCTTACTTCCTAATGCTGAGTAATCCCAATTGTTCTAGTATTTGTTAAGAAGACCAACAGATTGCTCCCAACGTAGCATGGCACTTTCCTTTTGGGGTAGTGTGGGGCCTTCTGTTAGAGAACAGTGTTAGGGTCAGCCCTTGGGGATGATGTGTAGTGCATTGGGGCAGAAGGGGGGAAGGGACAAGTTGGGTTGAGGCACACCTGGCATTGCTGACATCTGCTCCTAGCCATTGTGCTGACGTATTCTTGGAGACCAGAAAGGCAGGAGAACTCTTTCTGGACCAAGTGGGCAGCTGAAAAGCAGTGAGTAGACAGGCCCATGTGGTGCAGATCTGAAAGTTCAGGAGAGGTGGTGTCAGGTGGTTGGGTTGCTGGTAGAACTGCTTTCAGGTGGTGAAAGAGAAGCTGCTCTGAAAGGTGGGAGGGTAACAGTTATATTGCCTGTTTTTTTCCCAGAAGGATTCTGAGACTGAACTAAGCAATTGCAAACATGTCGGTGTTTAAAGTGTCCTTATTAAAGTGGTTGAAATGATCATAGAGTTCTTTGGAGATGTCCATCGTTGAATGTTTTTGTCTCAGTTGGGTGGTTTGAATTTTATCAGCGAACCATGAAATAAAGGACAAATGAATGCAGTTTATATAGAAATCCTTTGTGAAGGTTCAGGGAATACTGATGGAGATGGGGAGGAACCAGGAGGGATTCTCCTGGGAAAAGGGACAATAGAAAGACTCTTATTTTAGAGAACAGACACTGGAAGATGTGATATGTATTATTTAATAAAGTATTAAGTAGTCTAAAGAGTAGATTTGGAGCTTCTGTGCTCCTTGTCTCATCAAAAGACAGTCAATGAAGTAAGAAGGGAAAGAGACCTGCTGTAAGAGTGTTGCTTTCTCTGGGAGCTCGTTCAGTAGATGCCTGTGGCCATAAAAACTGCAGGCTCAGAAAGGCTGAGCAGCAGTATGGGTGGATGATATGATAGTGAACACTGGTGGATTTTTTAAGAATGAAATGTTGCCGTTCTGGTTTTCAAGAAAGTTACTAGGAAACAAAATGAGTCCCGAATGGGAAAGGCTGTGACAGACTGTTTGAAGGATCATAAGATAACTTGGGCTGGAAGTGACCTTAGGAGGTCTTTGGTCCAAGCTTCTGCTCACCCACAGTTGGCTGTGAGCAGTTGCTCAGGGCTCTCTCCATCTTATCTGACACGTTCTGCCTGCTGGGCTCTCAGCATGTGGTGCTGCACAGTGCTGGGGCAGCAGTGCTGAGCTGAGCAGACCCTGAGCAACGTGTGCAGGTCTCCTCCTTACTTACACAGGTCAATGCAAGTGGCAAAACTCAGCACCATTGGAACGTGTCATTTCCTTCTTCCACCCCCTACAGCCTGGAACTGTGATCAAGAAGAGCAATCAGTGCAATGTACACTAAATCTCACCTTTTCTTTCATTTTTCAGGTTCCATCTTTCATTCTTATTGATCTTGCTTTGTTTTTGATGATCCTCATTTACCGACGGGCACAATTGGGCTAAAGATTTGGCATCTAAGTAGATAGGTAAGTGCCAGCATTTATTTTATTTGACCAGCTTCTGTGATTTGTAGAGTCCTAAATCCTTCCAAAGTGAATTGAATGCTATACTGAGAGCAATTATTTTCAAAGCCATTACTTTTCCAGCTCTACAAACTCATGCCAAAACTGGCTGTTAGGTTACACCGACAGTAGCAGCATTGGAAATGCTGAGATGCAGAGCAGGAGCCTGTGCATACAAATCTGGAAAGGGAAGAATAAGACATAAATTCTTCATTAGTTTTGCATTGTTTCTGTGTTTGACATAGTCTTTATGGGGCACTGAATATTGATTGCAAACACAAAAGTGCAGATCTGTTTCAAAATTTACTGTCAGGCACTGGCCGTAAATAAGCTGATAGTACAAGTGTGTCTGTGAGAAGTATTTAAGGCCGTGGAGGATTTGAGATTCTATTTTTCTGCACACGCTGTCTCCTACTTAGAAGAAAAAGGTTAATTTATAGCAATAACTACACCAAGATTCTGTCCAGGAAAATGAAATTTATGAACTGGCTACATAAAACTTCAGTTTCTCTCTGACAGGAAATGACTCCAAGATTCACAGCAAAATCCTCTGCTCGTTCTGGAGGCTACGTCTAAAATAAATAAATCCATTAACATCTGTAATTGCTTATAGGAAAGGCTGACCCATGAAAGTGTGTAACCAGCATTCCTCAGCCTTGCCTGTCTGCAGCCAAACCATTTGAGAAAACAATCCTGCCTGTGTTTTTCCTGCTCTTGAGTCTTTCGGTGCCCAGAGCTTTGCTGGAGAAACTGAACTGCAGTTGCTGCCATTCCAAGTGAAACACTCTGTTAGAAAGAATTAGGTTTGGGAAGCAGTATAAAACCTCTGGTGAAATAGCCAGAACTGTAGTGAGCTTAAGACTGGGAAGAAGAAGACAATCAAAATGTCCAAGAATAGAGATCTAGTTTTAATGTTGCGTGGGGATTGATGACATTTCCATCTGGATATTGTAGCTGGTGCTCTTCCAAGTAGTATAGTATAGCTAGTTTAGCTATTTTACTGCAGCTGAAAAAGATGGAGAAACCCTGAAATATCATTTGTTTAGTCTGTTTACCTTGTATGTTTGACAGCAGTTTCTGTAACATGGTTAGTGCTGTTGTTTGCTGAGTACTCATAGGAGGAATTGAGTGTTAACAGGGGAGCTAATGCTGAACACGAGCAGGTCATGGAGGCCAGAAAAGATGAAAATGCCAGATAGAGTTTTTCTAAGACTTGTCCTTGAAACCGTCTTGAAATGCAAGAATTTTTTTTTATTTACTCCTCAGAAAGAAGTGAGGCTCTCCTTGTTAAAGGTGCTCTGTCACAAGTGTAAGTATGAATTTATTTTTAAGAAGAGCAGTCCAAGTCCTGAGCCCCTGGGCAGAAGCCCACCCAGTATCAGATACATGCTTTCAAAGCTTTCCTCTTCTCTCCTGATGTGGTTTGTGCTTGTAGTACAGCTGTAGTATAGCTGTAGTGGTTTGAATCAGTACATGCTTGTTCTATTATTATTTTGTACAAATTTTGTTCTTCCCTGCCCTTTCACATCCTGCCTGTATATGACGTCCTACATAACCCTTCTTTGTATTTCTTTGTTTCAGGGCTTTGATGGGTGTCTTTCTGAAGCCCTGTAGCATACCGAGAAGAACCTGTGCGTGCTCTGCACAAACTGCAGTGTTTATCTTATGGTCTAGAGACATCTGAGGAGCCAGATTGTCAGTGCAGTATATGTGAAGACAAGTGGGATCCTTGAAGAGAGAATATGGCTGTGAATTAAGTGTGGAAGAAGGAACCATGGAACGATGAAGAAATGCCCACTGTTTTGACCTCAGTGAATTCTGGATTTTGGAGCTCCCTGAGGTGATGGAAAAGGTGATGTAGGATGCACACCTGAGCTGATTCTGCTATCTTCTGCTGTCCTTCAGTCAGTGTCATTAGGCAGCAGTGTTACTGGAACCTGCAGGCCAATGGATGAACAGGACAATGATTTTAAAGAGTTATGGGCGAATCTTTTGGGTAAAGGGAAGAAAAAATCTGAGGATGCTGAGGCAGCAAAGAGGGCTCAGAAAAGATCAAAGAATACTGCAGCAAAAAGCAGATTAAGAAGAGGCAAAGCTGCTGCTAAGAGCCAAAACCATCACCTCTTTCCATCAGCAAAGCAAAAAAGCTTGCTTCAGGATTTGGGTCCTAGGATACAAACACTGGGGCACAAAGCAGACAGTGACACCGTGGCCTGCAGTAGTGGTGAGACTTCAGAAGGGGATGGAAGCAGAAGCCCTTTCCCTGCCAGCCAGCTGAGTACCACAGCCAGTGACTGTAGCCAGGGGGCTCTCACAGGTGAGTCAACCAAAACAGAAAACACACTAACTCTGATAAGAGTGGAGCTCTTCACTTGGAGAAGACTTATAGCAGCACTGCTTGAAGGAGTTTATGTCTTGTGTTTCCATCTGCACTTAGCTATGTAGGCTCATCTAGGCGTTTAACCTAAGTGTGCTCTGTACAGATGATGTAAAATGCTTCATCTTTTCTGAGATGTAGTGTTAGCACAAAGGAATCTATTAGGAAGTCATTATTCAGTGATTTTCACAGTATCAGAATTTATAAAAAACACCTGTGGAGGTCAGAGCAAAGAACAGCAGGAACATCAGGACATTGCGCATTGGGAAGGGCAGGACTTTAGGGTTGTGTTACTTTTTCTCCTCACTAATGACCTTCAGACAAGGTTTTCCTTAATATTCCTTTCTGAAGGGGATGGAGAGGTATTTAAACTGCACTGCAACAGGAAAGCTTGATACTGTTACTGTGGTTATCAATCGCGGAGTCACATAATAGCTGAACACATTGTTCAGTTCTCTGTCTAAGAATAAGTGTTGTAAAGCTGAGCCTGGCTTAGGTTGCTGCTGGGGAAGGCTTCCCATCAGCTCTCTGGGCAGCTCAGTGATGTGTTTAAGACTGACTGGTAAAGCTCTGGTGTTTCTTTCCCCTTCTAGTAAATACTCGGAGCGGTTGTTCCCAGACAACATTATCTTTCCATCCTGCTACACAGCCAGGGACCTGTTCTTCACCCACCTCAAAAGTACCACCTCTCACAGGCTCAAAGATGCGGGTGGCAGAGCTGGTAGTTGAGAGAATGCAGCAATTCAAGAGAGTGGCACCTGATCAACTAAAACACAGCACAGATTGTAGCTTGCCAAAGTCCTTAACCAGTGGAGATTTTGCTGGTGAAAGCCAGGAGCAGAACTCACCAGAGGATGGTAAGTTTGTCCTCCTTGCTTTTGTACGTGCAGAAAGAGTGCTGTGAGTTGGTTAGAATGGTTGCTCAAGAAGGAGCCCAGATCCCTGGGCTTTGTTCCCAGCTAGGCCAGTAGCTCATTGCACATGCAGCACACCAGATCACTTAGAAAACTTGCTTTCTCAATCATTAAAGGACTATCCATTCCTTTCTCCCAGCTCCTTCCTGAGCCTGAATTAATCTCATGTTATATTCTGGAGGGATAGATTTATTTTTTTATTTTATGTCAAGGCCTTCTTTCTGCATCAACACGAAATCTGTGTGGTTATATATAAGATATCCCACATTCTTCTTAGCAACTTTAGCCAAAGCTTACCTGCCTTGGCAGGTGTGATGTGCTATGAATGCCACCTACTACTCCCAGAGTAGCATAGTTATTTAAAGAATGCATTTTGTACATTACCTCGTGAGAAAAAAGATGTGAAGATACAAGAGGAAGATTGTGGAACTGACTTCCTTGTGTCTACTTTAGTAATGACAAGTGTAATAACTCCCTGCCTTTCATACAGGATTCTTCGTTCTCTGTCTTAGCATATCATGTTTCCTTTCTTTGCCAGATCTCCATGATCTTCAATCCATGCAGCATGACGGTGCTCTGGCTTTGGCCCTTCAGCAGGAAACACAAAAGGAGTCCCTGGAAAGCCTGGAGGATGCAGGCTTGTTCTTCTGTCAGATCTGCCAGAAGGATCTCTCAGCTATGAACTCAATGCGACGAGAGCAGCATGTTAACAGGTGAAGGACCAGCAGGATGAGTCCTTTCTGCATCTTCTCCCTGTTCAGTCAGCTTAGCCATTACAGAACATGGTAATCTGTGAGGTGACGCTGACCTTTATGACTAAAATGAGCAAGTTGCTTTGATCTCAGAGCTGATTGTCTTGCCCTGCAGGGCTTCTGCAGAAACGTGTTAAGGCAAATGCGGTTTTTATCAGTACTGCCTTGGGGGGGCTGTGATTGTAAAGTGGCTGGCAAAATTAATGAGGAGCTGTTATTGCAGGCCTGCCAATTTCAGTCCACAAAGTGGTATTTTGCTCTATTTTGCTAAAAATGGCTTTCATAAGGTCATTTAACATGTCAGTGCATACCTGAGTTGTTTGCTGAGGGAAAAGTATTCAGAAAGAGGGAAAGTGGCATTACAGCATTTGGCAGTGAGAGTGGAGAGGAGAAAATAAGGCTTTATCAGAATGGTGAGCAACTAAGCTGAAATTAGTGCCCTTAATTGAACGGTTTCCTTACTTGTAAACATCAAATACTGTTAATACATTGTGTGCAGATGGCTTCTTGTAGATTAGCAGTCTGTTGAGGAGGTATCAAACAGTACATTTGAACAATTGTATTTTCTTAATCTCAGCACTTTAAGAGGCTGAAGAGTGATTTGATCTGCCCAGTTCTACAGCTTATTATTGAGCAGCTCACATTCACTTGCACTGTCTACAGCTGCATTTTTGGAGGTGCTGCTGCTGTTTCTGTCTTCAGATACTTGTTGGGAATGCAGACGCTCTAAAACAGTGACAGTGTCAGGAATAATTTTGAGAATTGTCTTTCTGAGCTGTTAAATGTGATCATACAACAAGATTGCAAGGCTGTGGATTTTTTGATAGCAGTCTTCATCATAAGATGTCAAGCTGCAGATGGATAGATGTGTTGGCAAACTGGTAATCACCACTCCTAGTACATCAAATGAGTGGTCTCTTATACAACCCCTTGTCTGCAGGTTCTGCACTTTATTTCCTAATCGGGGAGTGATTTTTATAACATGCTGTGTAACAAAAACGGGTACTGCGTATCTCTTTGGAGAGGAAGGAAAAAGAACCTGTAACAATTTTTCCATGATCTTGGCATATCAGAAATTATTAGCAGTTAATTGTCCAGTACTCTAGAGTGCAGCATTCATTTCAACCACTCTGCTTTTCTGTGGCAAAAAAAGCTGCCATTGTCAAGAGAGGAGAGATGTCTGCCTTGAAGATGGCTTGTGTTTTCAGCACTGTATGTGGTCATACCTGCAGAAGTGATCAGTGACAAGAAATAGCCACATTTTGGGTGAGAAGGACTTACTCCTTCTCTGGTAGGGTGATTCCACTTTTAATGGTGGTTTATAAGTTATCTGGAATGTTAGAATTGATTCAAAAAGAGGGATTAGATGGTGGACACACAGTCTAGTTTAGAAGAAGTTTATTACTTGCACTTGCTCCTGAGCATCATATTGTTAATATGCCTCTGAGGCTGTAATGTTCAGCTATCTGTTACATGTCATAGCCAACACAGCAGCAGGCACATTATTTTCTTAGGGGATGTTTCTTTGGATGTTAAAGATGTGAGATGATTGTACTTCCTTTTCTTCAATTGGGCTTAAATAATAGTGTGGATAATTCTAAAGCTTTGCTGTTGTCTCACAGGTGTCTGGATGAGATGGAAGAAGCACAGATATCATCCTCCAGCAAACCAGCAGTCCCTGAATGTCCCATCTGTGGGAAGCAATTCCAAACGCCCCAAAGCCGAGTCAGTCACTTGAAACGCTGTGCTGCTGAGATGGATGTTCCTCCTGAGATGCTTCTTCAGGCAGTGCAGATGCAGGCATCCACACTTGGTGAGGCACCCCTTCAGTTTCCCAGGTAAGTGGTGAGAATAGAATCATAGAATGGCCTGGATTGAAAAGGACCACAACGCTCATCCAGTTCCAACCCCCTGCTATGTGCAGGGTCACCAACCAGCAGCCCAGGCTGCCCAGAGCCACATCCAGCCTGGCCTTGAATGCCTGCAGGGATGGGGCACCCACAACCTCCTTGGGCAGCCTCCAGTGCCTCACCACCCTCTGGGTGAAAAACTTTCTTCTAATATCTAACCTAAATCTGCCCTGTCTTAGTTTAAAAGCAATGAAATGCAAAGTGTTCCTTTGTCCTGAGAGATGTTGATCTTGCAGTCTTTGGAAAGAACTGTAGAAGCAAGGCAGGCTCTTGTGGGCCCAAGTCCAAAGAAGGTCAGGCAGAACCATGACCCAGTACCACAAGAGGAGAATGTGGTAGTTAGCTGGAGAAGTCATGCTGTCCTTCAGAAATGGTCAGGCAGTAAATGACTTTAAAAGTCAGCAGGCAGGAGCAAAATGGGGAGTATGTTATCTTATGCCGTTTTATCAGAAATATTTGTGCTCTGTGAGGCAGTCATACAATAAAGCTGAATGGTGTGTTTGAGCTTATTAAGCAGAGCACACAGTATTAGTGTACACAATCTGTCTTCAGCATCTGTCTTGCCAACACCTCAGCTATTCAGCTGGTGGCTGTACTGGATGTTTGCATTTCACACCTCGAGCCAGGGAGGAAGCAGACGTGGTGTTTCGAAATGTGCTCAATGTAGAGCAACATCTGCTGTCTTGGGTTTGAGCTGAATCTTCGCAGTACAGGAAATGGTGCTGCACAGCAGTCTGGGAGAGCTTTTTTTTTCTCTTCTTTTTGTGAGTTTGTTTTCATCCTGCTTCGACCTTGTTTAATTTTTGCCTTTTCATACATATTTTTAAAGTGTTTAAGATAGATATCACAAAAAACACACAAAACTTAAATCACTGTTGTGGTCTCATGCTTACCTTTTCAAAGTAAGGTTTTCTCAAAGTTCTGTAGGTAATAAGGAATCTAATCTCTGCTGGAAAGAAGGCACTCCAAATAGTTTCTCATTATCCCAGATATGGGAAGCTCTCTGATGAAGTAGAGCAGCTTCTCTGAAGTGCTTAGCATTTCTTGTCTTTGATTCAGTCATGCTAAATTGAGCTTCCTGCTGCATTCTTCCATTTCAGCAATCAACCAGGCAGGTCAAAACGAAAAGTCTCCTCCAAAGAGGACTCAAAGAACAAGCAGAAGAGGGCAAAAATGGAGACTAAGGATGAAGATTTGCTGGTTGCTATGGCAATGTCACGCTCTCTGTTGGAGCAAGAAAAGCAGGAACAAGCAAAATCAGTTACAAATGTGAAACCGGTGGCTGCTTTGCCAATCAGATGGAAGCCAGGATCAGGTATGTATTAAAGTGAATTAATGTCAAAGAATGTGTTATTGGAGGAATGGTGTAACTCAGCCTGCTTTTCACTTAAACTTTCCTGTTGGATACGGGAGGGATGACAGCCCTGTTTATATTTTATTTAATCTGTCAGAGCTTCAGCAGTGTGTACAATCCGCACGCAACCAAGAAAGACTGCATCATGTCTGTTTGTTTCAGAGAAATCTCTTATGAATCTCATGCTTCTCTTTTTTTTTTTTCACTGATTGTTTTGAACCTGTAAAATATTCTTAAGATGAGCTGTTGTATTTTTGTAAGCTGTGGAAGTAAAAAGAAATAACGCAAAAATAACGTTGTTTCACCTGCAGTAGATTTTTTTCATATTCATCCTACTGCAGCCTTGATTGATGCAGCTTCTCTCTGTGTTTTCTTCCTAGAGCAGACATTATGTATCTTACATGCTGTTGAGCCAGTGCTTTGCTCTTTCAGTGTACAAAAAGGGTTTAGAAAGGAAGATGGCTGCTCAGTGTAGAGTCCTGAGTGCTGTATAGAGGGGGCACTTCACTCTTAGTGACCTCAGATCTCCTCCTGCCAATACGTACTGCCAGTTGATTAGGGGCTGGGCATTAGTAAGAGACAGGTAGTAAAACACAGGATTGCCAAACAGTAGCTGTGCTGTGGTTGTGTGGGCTGTGATTTGATACTATCAGTGACCATGACACACGCATATGCACAAAAAGAGTCCTTCGTAGATTTGTTTGGTTGTTTTCTTTCCCTCTCTTTTTAGTGCAGCTCTGGGATCTAGTTGAAACCTGTACATATAGGCACCATTCTCTGGGTCTGCGAGGTGCGCTGCAGGGATATCAACTGTTTCCATAATGGTCAGATCTTGTAAACATGTGGCATCCTTCAGCATACAACAGAGCTGTGCAAGCATGAGTCCATTTTTTATGGAGTTCATTTTTCCAATAGGGGTGATGTGAGGCTTCAGACTCCTTGCAGAAATCCTAAGGGCTGTGTTCTGCTTGCAGCTACATTTTGTTGTATCTTATTTCGAGGTTGGTCCTACTCCTGTTGTTTTCTTCCTTTTAGAAGCCTTTTGTGTGTCACTGACTACAACACTTGAAGGAGCTAGCGTGTTGAGTTCCTCTGCCCTGTGTGTTCAGCTGTTTGTTTATTTGGGTTCTTCTTCCTTTTCTTCTTAAAGAAAAACGACGGCGTAGAAGAGGCCCAACTACCCCTCCACCATTACTGCTGCAGGATCCAGAGAAGGTGCGCAGAAGGATAGAAGAGAGGGTAGCTATGCTGCTTGCACAAGAGGTGGAATTCCCTCCCACTCCTCAGCTTCCCACCAGCAGGATTTTGGAGGTCGAATCTGGGAAAGCAGCCTGGCTCTTGCCATTGCCCAAAAACAAGGACTGCTTTTTGTGGAATTTCAGTGCTCTGACAGGACCCTGTGACCCTGAATCGTTCTATGCTGCTGGGTTAACCCCTCCAATTGAACCTTGGAAGCCTGTGCAGGTAGAACACTCTTTTGTCCTTGCTGTGGTATGTATGTGTCCTAGGTCCCTTGCCCTGCAACTTTTTTCTGTTGCATCACTTGGTATTTAAATGTGATCCCCTGCCTTTGCATACTCAGTTCTCCTTTACTGTCGTCCCCTGGTTGTACAATTACATTTTGTGATTTTGAACTTTCATTCCTTACTTTTGGAGAGAAACCAAAGCTCGTATAACCCTGCTTTTTGACCCAAACTGCTGTAGCTCATGGAGCATTTGGACACCTCTCCAAGACATAGGATTTGGATTTGGGTGATCCTGTGTGGAGCCAGGGATTGGACTCTGTGATCCTTGTGGGTCTCCTCCAACTTGGAATATGATTCTGTGTTGTGCTCAGGCAGCAAAGAATTAGGTGAAAAGTTTAAACTGAAGGCTGATATTTTTGCCTTTCAGAGAGAAGGTGAGAGTGCCCAGAATTGTAAAGTGAAGCATTTGCATTTCAGGCTTTCCCTGTGCATCTCACTGACTTTTGGCACATGAGCTTTGATTTTGTTTTCAGTTCCACTATTTTGTTTTGTTTTTCATCTCTTGCCTCTTTCAATGCTCTGTGTTTTTATAAAACGTGCCTTCAGAAGGGACAAAAGTCTCTTAATCTCTCATCTTACTACAGACTTGCTCACCAAGAAGAAATATATTACTTCTCTTCCTTTCCTTGTGCCTTACTTGAAGGATTGTTTGGTGCTTCTCTTCCAAAGCTACTGTGTGTATATTGCTACTTCTTAAAATAACTTTTTCCCTTGTAAAATTCCAGTGTTTTTCGCTGGTTTATTGCTGCTTAGGGCTGTAATAGAGGGACTCCATTCTTTGTGGATTTTTGGCCTCTCAAACGAAAAACACCAGAGAAGTTTAAAAAGGAAGGAGACCTTTAAAATCAGGGCCATGTTTGCCCATCTCATTCCTTCCATTCTCAGAAATGGCTAAGCCATTTCTACTTAGAAATGAACAAAACTATTTTCAGTGGGAAGCAGAAATCAAACCTGGAAAATATCAGCTCAGAGGTGAAGGTTTGGCTTGGTTACTTGTGACTGCAAAAATATCTTAGATCTCAGAACAGAAGCACCTGGGCAGCTTCAGCTACAGCCTTTGCCAAACACTTCAGCAATAATGAAATATTTAGATGTTGAATTGGGAACATTTCCACCATCCTTTCTTCTTCTTTGCCAGTTGCCTGCACAGACGTGCACCTTGTGAAACCACTTTTTCTATATTTTCTGTTGTAGTTCCCTTTTTCCTTTTTCCCTTTATAGCTATCTTTCCTCTAGAGTGTCCTTCATAAAATTACAGAGTTTTTACCTTGGAAGCCCAAGGTATGCTCTGTAATTCTTTACTAGATGTTCTGAAAGTATGAACTAGAGATTGTGTTCTGAGCTCTGAAAACATACACTAGACCGAACTTATTGGTGTCTTTTTCCCCTCTTTTGATCAGAACCATAAACCAGAGGATGCTGTGCCATCAGCAGGATCTGATCAGCCAGAAGTATCCCAGAAAATTCAGCCTGACTTTGGTTCTCATGAATCTACTTGTAGAGAGGTTAGAGACCAAACTTGTGATGAATTCAAGTCAGGCCCTGAAGGAGAAGATGGGCAGATTTTATCTCATAGCCAGAAGGATATTCAGAACCTGCAGGATCTAGTTGAATTGGCCAGGGAAGGACTTACCCTTACTCAGTGGAACCTTGATGTTGGCCACACTCATGCAGCAGAGCAGGCAGGTAAGTTCTGGCAGTTTCTTGAGCCCAGTCCCTAATTCCTTCAGCTGCACAGAGCCAGACTTTGGTTGTATCGTGTCAGGAGAGCCATGAGAGCATCCATAGATGGTTGATGATCCAGGAGGTGATGTTGTGGGTGAACATTTTTCTGCAGTAAGCTTTAGTTACAATCAACAGACATTTCTGAAATGATTCGTAAGTCCCGTCATTGAGAACTCCCAGGCAGCAAACATTAAATTTTATTTTAACATTCCTTTAAGGTTATCAAAGGCTTTTCTGCCAGGACAGAGCCCAGACGTATCCAATGACAGGGCCAGTATGTTCATTCTGACTATTTGGACACTTTCTGTTATGTGTGCTGTCTTTTTGGTTCTTGAAACAAGAGATGCAAGAGCGGTGATTGGTACATTGGTACACAAACCTGAAGTTTATCTGTACCTACACACGTGAAAAAGCACAACATCTGCTGTAACCTCCCAGTTGACACAGTGCACAGCTGCACATTTTAATGTCACCCCTTAAAATGGCCTGGGCTTTTAGCAGAATGTACTGTGTGTCTCCTGGTCACTTGTGAGACAGAACGTGGTTGATGAGATCACCTGCCTGTCTGTGTTTTCTCTTGGATATAATATTCCTCATTTTTCCAACTAAGCTGCAGCAAATAATTGCTGGTCCTGGAAAACTTCTGCTGGGTTTTCAATGAAGATACAGGTTCCTGGGTGAGGGAAATCATTTCTGCACATAAATGTAAATTGTGTATACAGTAGTGCAATTGAACCTACTTCTGAAGACATCAGTTCCTTCTGTTGCTCCTCATCATGTTCTGTGCACTGTACAGACTACCACATGGATCAGGCTGTGCAAAACTCCTCTTATTTCACTGGCTGCCTCTGAGCTCTGGGCCCTGCAAGCATTTTGTCTAGGTTGAAATGCAGATCCAAGATGCATTCTCCCTGTCTGCTGGGGTGTGTCCCATCCCACTCTGTGCCCTAGTATTTACCAGGAGGGAAACTGAGGTGAAATGTAGTGAAGTGGAGCAGCATGCTGTACTCAGCAATTCCTCCGTTTGGGTGAAAACCTCACACACAGATTTGTAGCAGATTGGTGCTGCTTGTGGCTGAATGGTACTCGCATAGCCTGTCACAGCCCAGAGCCTTCTGAAAAAGGCCTGAGGGGCAAGCTGGGCTGCCAGCCCAGTCAGGCTCACTGTAGCAGTTGTCCTGGGGAGCTGCTGTGGCAAAGCTTCTCTTAGGAGTTCTTACATCACTCTGTCTCATTAGGAAGGGGTACATAATTTGTGATCCACTTTTTCTTCTTTGAGGAAAAGAACTGACTTCCAGTGATCCTCCATGTACTGGTTTTGTCCCTTCACTTGATGAGAAGAGATTCCTGACACGCAGCTGTAAGAAAGTAAGGAAAAACCTTTTCCCCACCCTTATTTTGTTTTTGTTTACTACTGCAAAAAGGAAACTGTAGAATTTGTGCAATTTGTAGAAATATGGAATATTTCCCATTCCTTTCTATAGAAACAGAGGTACTTACGGTTCAGTCTCAGGGATGATCATGGCACAGGTGAGATCAATACACCATGGTATTTCTTTGATACCTCTAGACAGACCTGTGAATTTTTCTTGTCCCACCTATCAAGAAAGATGATTTAAAATGACAGGTAACATAAAGCCAATCTCTGCATTGTTTATATAAAGAGAATCAGGTTAAACCATTATGTTATAGCATGAAAAGAATTTGGAACTGTAGCTGCACTGCTATTGGTGGTACTCTGCTTTAATTCCCAAGCTTCATCAGAGCATGTTAGCTGGAGCCTGGGAGAGAGAGGATTGCCTGGTGCTTCGTGCAGGCTCACATACCAGTGACTCTGTGTGGTTCTGAATGGAGCAGTTCCTCTTCTGTCACCTTCCTCTCCACATCACGCTTACCAGTGGAAGAGAGGATCATTGCAAGGGCTGACTTACACTGAACTGTTAGACATAGAAGCCTGATAGATGAGATACTGTGCAGTCCATGGATGGTGAGTGCTTCTTAGATGCTTACATAAGCAGCAGCAGAAAATCCTCAATTGTGAGAACATATATCAGAGGAACTAGGTTAACAACCAGTGTGCTCTCTGTGGTGCCTTGGTGAAAGACACAGGCCAGGAAGACAATTTTTAATGAAGACAGTAGTGTTTTGTAGATCACTTTTAGCCTGGATGTCTCTCTCCTTTCTTCTGTAGATGTATAGTCAGTTTTCTTCAATTAAAGTTTGGATTGAAAAAAAGCCCTAACTCATCTCCATGGTCATCTCATGAAACTTACCATCTTTGGTTTGATAATAACTAATTGTGCCATGAAAGGTATAGAAATACAAATTGGCACCAGGTGAATTTTGGTGCCTTGAGAAGACAATTGTGTGTTGTACATGTAGAATTAAGAAATTGCTAAAAGAAGACAAATCTTTGAGGTGGGAATCAAATAAATGTCAGCATCCCATCTGCTTGTTACAGAAAGTCTAGGTGTTCTTTGAAGGTATTAAAAAATCCATAGCAAATAAAACATGCTGTTTCATAAGCCTCTGTGTGCATTAAAACAAATGCCTTCAGCAATACAAGGACTGTTCTGATCCTGTGGCTGAAACTCAGTTACCAGCACTAATGCAATGATTGATTGTTCAGATTGAGTTTAATTCCATGATTCCCGAGCAAATGAAGAGCTCAGTTGACAGCCAGAGAGATTTGTGCTTCATATGAACACAACAGTGGTAACCATGTAGAGCTAATAGATCCACTGCATTAGTAACACATCTCCCTGCCCCATGCTTAAAAGCCCTGTGACATCTGTAGAATCCAGTCTGGTTGGCTTCAGTAGGAGAGAATGTTTGGTGATTTCTCTTACAAGAGCATGCACTTGCTGGAGCTGTTTTTTCACCAGCCTGTTTACTTTGCACAGAGAATGGTGCACAGTTTTTAGTCTCATTTAATTTCCCCATTCTTGATTTGTAATTTTAACATCAGCAGGAAGGCTGTCCTGGGCTGGCTGCCTGGAGCACAGCATCAGGATCTGTGTTTGCTGGCTTCTTGAGGGGCTGTCTTGCAGGTATCTACCTGCCAAGAATAAGAAAGCAAGAAACATGAGATTAATTTCCAGACTGAGCTTCCTATCTTCCTCTTGGAAATCGGTCCACACCACTCCCATAACACACACAGCCTTCTGTAGCCCACCTATGAAGTCTTGGAAGAAGTGTTCTGCTGTGTGCTGCTGTTTCACTGCTAATTATTACTGGCTGCCTGCAAAAACATGCTGGAGCAAGTGGAAAGGTTGGATTTCCACAGTCCATTGTGGAAACCTGCTAATAAAATAAAGAGCTGTGTTGTTCCAGGTGGAACTGCATCTCATGCAGATGTTCTCTAGAGTAAGACTTGCATTTCTTCGACTCTGTAGTAGGCTTAAGAAGCACAAGGTCAATGACTGGTGTGCTGTGTATGAACTGGTTTTCACTTGCTCATTCTCTTAACTGTGAGCTGAGATTATTTCCTTCTCTGAAGCAATGGGCACCTCCAGAGGCACAACATTTGCCTCGAGGGATCTGAGTCTTTAGAGAATTGTCTGGGATGAGTTTGTACTGGGAGCAGCTCCAGAGCAGAAACCATGCATATCAACCACTTATATTGCTTCTGCCTTTGGCAGCATGCCCCGGGGCCTCATGTTGCCATTGCCATTTGCAGTCACAGGTGGCTCAGACAACAAGCCCTCCTTAAAACTTCCAGCAAGGTGCTCTGGAACTGTAATAGAAATGAGGAGTTTTGGTGTTATTGTTTGGGGGCTTTTCTGAGTGGAATTTTCAAGAGGAGTTTGTGTAACAAGCATGTAAATTCCTTTGAGCTAGATAACTGCATTAGTTTTATTGCATATGAGTCCCTTGCTGCAGAGCTGCTCTTCTTAGCTGTCACTGCCAGCCAGTGAATGAGAGGAGAAAGGTTCATTACCCCATTGCTGAGTCATCCTCTTTCTTCTTACTCTAATTACAATGATCTGAGCTCGAGTCCATCAAAGTGAAAACTACAGTTTCCTAAAATGTGGTGGAAGGCAGCAGATCAAGAGGCCAACAGGAGGCAGTGGCTAAACCACATCAGGAAATGGTTTGGCAAAAATCTGATGGTGATATTGTGCTGTAATGCAAGGCAGAGCAAGTAGAACACAGCACAACTGCCATTTCTTCACAATTGCCAGACTGTGAAGAAGTAGAAAGGAGGAGGAGAGAAACAAATCCAGAAGTGTCTTACAGACTCGTCTGCTTATTTTACCTAAGTTGATAATGCTGCTGGTTATCTGCAAAAGGCAACAACTGCACATCCAAAATGGGGCCTGCAATACAGCAATGCTGACAGGCTGGGTAATTCTCATTTGTCAGGGAAGTGTGTGACAGCTGTGATATGACTTGTCTTTGTGTTCATTCTGTGTCCTAGTCCTCCCTGAGGTCACTGGCTGAAGATTTCAGTGCAATGGTCAACAATCCCCACTTAAGTGATGTCCAGTTCCAGGTGGACTCTGGGGAAATCCTTTATGCCCACATGTTTGTGTTGTATGCACGGTGTCCGCAGGCCATTCAGACTGTAAGTACTGCTGATGCACTCTCCTATTCTTCTTTAGCAAAGTCCAGACTGCCCACACCTACAGTCAGTGCTGCAGGTCCTAATGGCAGGTGCCTGTGAACATGCAGGCAGATTCACCCAGGAGGCAGAATCCTGACAAAGTGATGGAAAACATAGTATGTTATCTGGAGAAATTATAAGGAGGCAAGGATCCTTACTTACATCCTGCCCACGAGCAATGCAGAAAACTTCCTAGGTTCTCTGTGCTTCTGGGTGTTACATTAATAGCAGTGCAGACTGT
The DNA here is from genome assembly GCA_035772895.1 of Perdix hodgsoniae. NCBI lineage: Eukaryota > Metazoa > Chordata > Aves > Galliformes > Phasianidae > Perdix > Perdix hodgsoniae. Next base: position 1,888,409 of record JAPSGF010000014.1, read on the forward strand.
CTTCTCCATCTTAGTGTCTCCTGCCTTTCACCCACATTGGGCAGGTTGATTATGGGGTGAAGAAATTCTGGGCAATACTTGAAAATAACCTGCACAGAGGTTCTGTCATTTTCACAGTTGCTTTGGAAGTAGCTGCACTGAACTGTGCTTTTTTCAGAGATAGTGCATAGTTCCTGTGTCCTTAGAAACATTTTGGGTTGATTAGTTCCCCAGCTTTCAGTCTTAATGTGAATTTTATTAAGGGATCTTCGCAGCCACTGTCAAATGTGCCTGTGTCCACAAATCAAAAGATTAAAAAACAACAACAACAAAAAGCAGCAGTGCATTAGCCAGGCTTTCTTATTATTTCCCTGCAACTCTATTTGGCTTCACTGTTCCCATCAGCTGTTTTCATGGGCAGGAATCATTTACATGAGTACAGTACGGAGACTGACCCACGCTCTGTATGTTTTATTCCTGTAGAGGATTGGATTCTGGCAGGTCCATGTCTGCAGAGCAGTGTTTCACATTTATTTTCTGTGTAGATGCTCTTATTTGTTGAAGCTCTTTTGTAACAGTGAGAAAGTAATTAATCAGAGTTGACTTTGGAGCTCATGATGCCCCCTGACTTTGAGGAGAGTTTCAGGTAGCACGTTAAATGACTGGAGTACGAAGGAAGTGAAACTTTACTAAACTGGAGAAATGTTCTCAGCAAAACCTGAAATCAAAATGGACCCACACAGGTAGTGATCCGGTTCAGTGATGCAGTATTTATTTGGTGTCTCTTTTCCTGCAAGGCACCAGGAGAAGTAGAGAATTGTCTATTTATCAAGGGTAGGTAAATTCAAAACATTAAATACTGTTTAATAAAAAATACAGAGGAAGCTTTCCTGTAAGGGAGGTGTGGATAACTCTGGAAGTTGTGGCAGTAACTGGATTCTGAGGCAGAATGGAAAATTCAAGACCAACTTTCGCATGTGTAGCTAAAACAATGAGTAGTCAAACTTTATCTAATCTAACAGCTGTTAGAGTCAGGAAAGAAAGAATTTGTTCCATATGAAGCTCTTCATAGCTGGTCATTTCAGGACCGGGTCCTGGTCCTAGGCCAAGCCTTTGGTGAATGAAAGGAATGAGCTGACACAAATATGAATATTAGCATTGATACTCCTTTACTAGCAACATTTTTTGTTTTCCTCTTACCCCAGGAGAGCTTTTTGTGTTTTTCTCTTACCTCAGGTTCACAGTGAAGGGTTCTTAGTGGAGGAGGATGGGAATACGCAGATGCACCGTGTGCTGCTGAGTGATGTGACAGGAGAGGCAGCCCGTGCATTCCTGCAGTACCTCTATGCTGCTGATGCTGACATCCCTGCTGAGGTGGTGCCCCAGGTGGGGGCTCTGGCTGCCAGGTTTGTATCCTTAGTTTGTTTTGGATCCCTTCTTGCCTTCAGCCCACAGACAGACCCTACACAGACCCCACAACCTGGGCTCTTCTGTTATAGATTTAGTGGCTTAAAATTCCTTAGTCCACTATAGCATTTAACATTATTGCCCTCATATTTTCCACAAGTCTCTTCAGGTTGAGTCTTTGGGAGATTTCCTTTCTCAGTATATATCTGTCACACCTTTGCCAAGAGTTTTGTCTCAGGCTGTGTACTGACAGCTGATGTTGTCAGTGATGATAAGCATGCTTAGCATGTGTGATTCTTAAAACATTACACTCTATACATGTGTAAACTGAACACTTCAGAGTGTGTTAGGTGCATAGAACACTAATGTATTTTGTCAGCTATGCTCTTGGTTATGAACCTGGACATGCACTGAGTGAAGAGTCTGGAATAGGAAGAGCTGAGACTGATGGCTGGGTCTTGTCTGTGTGTGTGCACAGGGCTGCCTTGTCTAGCATGCCACGGGGATTTCACCAGTGCAATTGTCAAGGGGGTTTTAGTCATACTTTTAAAAGTTTCTGTTGTTGTTTGTTTGTTTTTTAAAAAAGCAAGTGTGAATCTGATGCTTTCATGTGAGTGACACCTGGAAAAAGGAATTCTGGGTGTTGAGAGCACGCTGGAGCTTATGTATGTTAGGAAACCAACTTCCTCATGCAGATCCTTCACAAGGCTCGCAGGACTGACCAGGTGGGGAAATACTGAAAGGGGGAAGTATTAATATTACTATTATATCCTTGCAGGTTTGGTGTGAGGGAGCTGATGGCAAACTGTGAAAATAATGCTGGAGAGAGTCAGGTGTCTTCTGGAGTGGATTCAGAATGTGATCTGATCTCTGTGACAGATGACAAAGATTGCGAGGACAAAGCAGAGAACTTCCAAGACCTCTTGATGTCTATGTGGGTGGGTGAAGATGAGGAAGAAATAGCTGTCCTCAACCAGGAATGCCAGAAGGAAGATGACAATGCAGTGGGTGAACAGGAGCTGGAAGAAATCTATGAGTTTGCTGCAACTCAGAGAAGGATGATTCAAGGTAAAACAACACCAAGTGAAGGAACTGACTGCAGCATGCACAGTGATACTGAGGCAATCCAAGATACAAACCAGCAAACTGAGGAGGAAGAGGTAAAGAGATCTGTATCTTCTTCAGTAAGCACTAACTTCAAGGAGTTGAGGGATAACAATGATGTGGAAATATCTAGATGTGACTTATCTGCAGAAAAAGAGGGAATGCAAAATATGAATAGATGCATAAGCATGAATGCTACACAGATCACTTCTGTGCCTCACCACAGAGAGCCTCACAAGAGGGATGTAGCATCCCGTGGTGCCACCAATGATGAAGGAGAGACTACAAGGAGATGTGAAGGTGAAAATGACTCCAGGTCATCTCAGGTCTCACATGATGTAAAAGGGGAAGATCACTGTGAAAAAGAGTTTCTTAGCTTTGCCATTGATACTAATATAAATGACAGTTATGAACACTTATTTTCTGCAACTCAGGGAGATTACTGTGAGCCTTCCCCAGCAAAAGAAGTTAGTAAAGTATCGGAAGAGGCTCTGGGTGAAAAACATGTTGATGTCAATGATTTTCATCTGCACAGCGAAATACAGAAAGACTTCTCTCCACGTAAAAATGGTTCTTACAGGAGTCCTCCTTCCAAAGCTTTTGTGCCTCTTTTTCCTGCTGTTGGATCTTCACCTCTGTCTCCAAAATCAAACAGAAAGCTTGCGAGAGAATGTATGACAACACCAAAACAAAAGAAAAAATCATTCCCACCTGATGAAATTCTTTTTCAGAAGGCCAATGAACTGGAGACTGCATCTCCACCAGACCTTCCCAACACTGATTTAAACAAGCGTGTCTCAGTGTTGTCAGCACCAGTTATCAGAACTCAGGATCCTGCAGCTCATGGGAGCAAGAAGGGTGATGTTATTGTTTTATCTTCTGATGATGAAATGGAGTTAGAAGACAAGAAGTCACCAGAGTCAGCCTCTGTTCTGAAGGAAGTGGAAATCCCTGGGCAACTGAAATGTACAAATACAGGACATGGTCCTGAGATACCAAAGCCTGAACATAACACATCAGTCAGTAAAACAGAGCAGAGATCACTGCAGATCTCACATGCCGTTACAGATAAGGTGCATGTAAGTAATGATGTAAAGATGTCCACTGAGTTGCCTCCCAGTAGCCACGCAGATGCTTGTACAGAGGGTGAGCAGAACCCAAACCTGAGCCCAGAAAAAATGCTCAGTCACGAAGTGTCTTCAGGTACAGACAGCTCCTGGCTAGTGCCTGACACACCAGTTCTGACCAAAAGCAGAAGTTCCTCAACACAGACACACGTCACAAGTATTAACTCTTCCAAGAGTCCAGAATCTAAAGTCAGCACAAAAAGCCTAGCAGCTGATAGTGATAACCATGAAATGGGTAGAAATGTAATAGAAGTTCATAAAGCAACATTGTCAGACAAACATTTGCCTGTGGAGAACTGTGTCAGTGAAAGAAATCCTTCTAGCAGCCCAGAAGCAGGATCAGTTTTTGAGAAATCTGCACCACTTTCTTCAGTAGATCCAGTTCTCGCCCTTGATCACACCAGCTCGAAAAGCAAATGTGCTAATACCTCATTTTTGTCCAAATCTGTGCCTCCTTGCCATGGGAAGTCAATGGAAGATAAAGCAAACGTCAGCGTGGTTGAGATACAGGACAGCGAGGGGGAGAAGGAAATAAGTGTGGTGTCTTTGAGCAGTAGTGTCTTGCTTGCTGATGAGCCTGCAATTCCTGCTGATGACTGCTGGAACATTACTTATCTGACACCAGTCAGAGCTAACAGCCAGGACTCCAGACAGGTTGGCCATGCAAATGCTAGCGCTGCCAGCAGCCCCAGAACTGACTTTGTGCATGACCAGTGGGAGAGCCCAGACCAAGCGTGGGAAATTAAGGGCAGTACTCCTCTTCAAGGAACTCCTGTTGGCAGAAGAACAACTTTGCTCCGTCTTGAAAAGAGTCCCATTGAGGCATGTACATCACGGGGCAGCAGGCCAAGTTACCTGAACTCCAAACTGTGGGATGAGTGGGATGGAGAAGAGGAGGAAGATGAATTTCCAGAGGTGCTTCCTCTGTCACAGAGGGTATCAGCAGCAGCAGGTGCAGATCCTATAAAGACTCCTGGTGAGAGCTTGCACTGATACTAGTTTCACTGCAGTAGGTTAAATTGTTTTCATTTAAAGTCATTCCACCTCTTGTTTACTTCCTATGCTGGTAGGAATTTTGGCTGCCTGATAGTAGTTGTCAGGGCCAGACACAGAGAAGGTACAGTCATCTTCTATAGTTGGGGAGCACATATCTAAATGTGAGGTTACTGGAGCACACCTGCTTGTGTTTCATTCTTGCTGGTTCTTTGATAATGTCATTACTCACTGCAGAACCCACGGGTACTTGGAGGAAAAAAGAAAGGAAATCAACCAACCAACCGTAACCGAATCAAAGCGAACAGTCTTCAGCTTGTGTGCTGATGGATGTGTATTCACTGTAGTACTAGGTGTTCTGTACAGTCTTCTGTTTTTCATGCATTCAAGAAGTGATGCTTGTGCTTACATCAGGACATCTGGTAAGCAACAAGATGCAGCTCTCTAGCACAGGTGCAGTGGGCTTCCTTGTATTGAAGGTACCTGGGCTGAGCACTGATCCCTGCCCATGGATTTGCTTCATTCATGCTTTTCTGCAAAACTCTGCTGTTGCACGATTATCTTGACTTCCATTGCTTTCTGTTTATTGTTTCTGGGGCCTTGTAATAGATCTCTGAGTGCTGGCAGATACCTGAGTGCATGCACAGCAAGAAGTCAGTGTGGCACAAGTAAGACTGAGAGCCACAGTCTTTCCATCTTTGCACCCACTTTGCCCTGGGATCCACAGGAGTTCAGCCTTCTTGAAAGCCTGACGGTGCACAGAATGCTAATATAACCTTTCTGGTCCCAAGAACTTAAAAATACTGGTATTTTACACGTGTTGCACTTGCATGGTTCCTTCCATCTAAGACCAGTAAATGATCTCATAGTGTCAAATTAAAGTATTGCGCTGTACTGAGTAGTTTAACCAGCGCTGAGGGCATGACCTGCAAAACTGACTGCTCTTCACAATGTCAGCAAATCTACTGATTCATCAAATCAGTATCTAACTCAGGACCCCAGAAGCTTGACTTGCTCAGTTTCTTCTTCATCGGGTCTCCCATGAAATTTCCTTCATGGGAAAAGAATTGCTTCATGGAATTCAGTAAACAGGTTTTTCACTGCCTTGCAAGAGCTGCCTATTCTAACAAAGCCCCAAATGGTCTTTGTAGTCAGACCTAACTTACATCTTGATGTGAACCATTTTCCATTTTAAATTCAACAAAAAGCAAGTGTCCCAGTCTAGAAAGCAAAAGAAGTGTCAGCTGTTCCATCCAGTATGAAGGTGAGTAGTAAGTAAAAGAGCTTGTACTGCTGCTTAATTATTATATAATATTAGAATATCTGTCATTAAGAATGAAAAATATCAGCTATTTTAAGTGCTAACTGATCATGGTGATTTCATTCTGCTGCAGAACCTGCCTGTCAAGAGAACAACAATTCTCCCAGGACTCCAGTGACACCAATGCCATCTTACTCCATGATGGAGACACCACAGCTGAAGGAGGAGTTGAAAAGGTTAGCGTTACCTCCATGAGTGCATCTCTTTGAGCATAAACATGTGAGCAAGTAGTGTGAAAGAAAGCAACTAGGATGAAAGAGAAACCTTGGTGAAGCTCTTCCAGCTCACCACTGGAGTTCCTAGCATGAGCACCTCCCTGAGCTATGGCAGTGGAAGGTACAGCATTATCTTAGCCTAAGCTCTTACTTTTTTCTTTCAGGTTTGGAGTTCGTGCTCTCCCAAAACGCCAGATGGTGTTGAAACTGAAAGAGATATTCCAGTATACTCACCGGGACGAGGACTCTGACTTTGAGGATGAAATCCCATCCTCCCAGCCTCCCCAGAAGAAGTCCCCTGCCAAACACTGTAGGCAGTCAAAGGCAGCTCAGACTACAGGTGGAAAGCATCCCAAAGCCTCAAAGGCTGTGAGCAAAAGGAAGCAGGTTGCAACAGGTTCTTCAGTGCTCCCTGTAGGGAGGAGTGAGGATGACCTTGTTGGACCCTCTAAAAAAGGCTGTGGAGCACCCAAGCAGAGAAATGAAATGATACATCATCCAAAAGGAGACAAAGAGCAGAAAAGGTCAGCTGGATCTGCAGAAGGATGGTCTCTGGGAGCTGATGGTGAGGAACCAATGCTCTCCGCATCTCAGAAGTCTACAGCTTCTTCAGGGGATGGAAGTGACATCTCTTTCAGTTCACAGAGGTAAGGGAATAAGATACTGAACAAAACAGTCAAAGATGCAAGACAGAGATGAGCTAGGAGCATGGCTAAGAGGAGAGAGTCTGCATGACCTACAGGAGGCCTGCTGCCTCCTTGGGTTTTGTTATCTGAAGGTCAACACCATCCTTTAAAATAAATGAACTTTGGGCTGTTTGACCTAAATCCCAGTGAACTATTCCCAGAGCACAAAAGCTTGTGGCTGAGGCCACATGTAGGCAAGGCCTGCATCTGGCATGCCCAGTCACTGTCACAGCAACAAGCAGTGGCTGAGAGCTGAATTTGGCACAGGAGAGGAGAGCGCCTCAGTACTTAGCAGAGAAGGCCGTGGTACAGCAGCAGTAGGTGCTATGAGTCAGAAGCAAGGATTGCCAGCCAGTTCCAGGCCTCAATGAGCAGGACTGGAGCTGTCATGGCTGGAATAGGAAAGTTTGTAGAACGTGTGCCTTGTTCTTCACTCAGCATGTGTACTGGTATCAATCTATGATCCTGCAGATGTAGTCACAAGGGCTGGCCACCAGCTACTCAGGGAGCTCTGGTTCTGTCCCTCATGGCTTGTTCTTTCTTTGATTTCGGGCCTACTTGGCCTTCTTTTTAGTTCTTTTGTGAAGGAATTGGAGGCCTATGCATTTGCATCTGAAGACGAGGAAGAACAACTTCCAGCATCCCAGGCAGCAGCTCGGGAAGAAGAAAAACTGGAGGCAGTGAGGTGCTACATCCGCTCAAACCCAGCCCTGTACGACAGGATTCTCTTCTATGAGCCTATTGAGCTGGCTGACCTGCACACGGAATTGAAACTGAATGGCATTAAGATTTCCAAGGCAAAGCTGCTGGACTTCTTAGATGCTCAGTGCATCACCTTTACCACAGCCGGAGCCCGGAAAAAGAAGGAACAGAAGAGAAAGGGGAGCAAAAAAAGGAGGAAAAGATACTGAATGGATCTCACTCCTCTATCCTGAAAATTTCCTTCATGGAGGCCTTCCTCCTAAGGAAACCCTATTCCAGGCTGGTGCTGGCAGAGGTGGTGTGATCGGTGGGTGCACTGCTCCTCCTTGTGGCCTGCTGTCCAGATGACACGCTGGAGAATGGGTCTGAACTGAGCTCCTGCTCTCAGCAGAGCTCTCCTCTGAGCTGCACAAACTCCTCTTTCAAGAGCCTTTTGATGTTCCTTGATTTTCATCCTGTGCATTCTCTTGTCTTTCCATTTTAGTAGGTTTTAGATCCCCAGCTTCTCTTCTTGTTGGTGCTTCTGAGATGGCTGCTTCCTCCAGTTGTACTTGCCAAGGTCTTTGCCCTGGCCTTGGCCAGAACCCTTCGTGTTCCAGTATTGAGTGGAATAACCCATGTGTGTTTCGTAAGTGGCTGCAGAACAGCGCAGGTATTTTTCTGTCTGTTTGTGGTGGCTAGATCATGTAGGAGCCATTAAGGTTTGAATGTTAGGTTGTGTATATTCACTTGCATGCCGAGATTGGTGCTAAAGACATTACCAGCTCCATTTTCTGAGTACTGTTCTACCGTGTCATTCTAGCTTGACTTGTTGTGTTCCCAACAGTGACATTTTAAAAAAGACAGTGTTACAGCGACCAATGGATCTCAAGCAATTCTCATACCCTGATCTAAACCCTCTTTGTGGATCTGCCTCGTCATTTCCAAACTGGACTGATCTTTGGTTGGAAACTGTCTGGGACTCTTGGGGAAGTCTTGGACACTAAATAGTCATCTTATTTATTAACTTTTACAACACCTTTGGATTTTTCTCTGTTCTGGCAGTTCTGAGTCTGCAGAGTCTCGCTCAGCAAAACAGACACAATAATTAAAAAAAGCTTGATTTCTGAATGTATTTATGTATTTGGAACATATTTTTTTTATTTTATTATTTGATACAGCACTGCCTTGGTTTTATTTGATTTATATACAATAAACAATTTGGAAGGAAATAATGCTAAGCTATAAGTAATGTCTTCTGAGGGACTTTTGGGGATGGTTCTAAGCAGAAACATTGGGTCTGGTTGAGAGCAGGAGGAGCTCTGCACTCTGTGCCTGTGCTGATCAAAACCTGAGCAAAAAAAAATGGAGGATGAGCATTTGTGACAGGTGCCCTGCAGCACAGAGAGGTGGACTGGGAGAGATCACTCTGCACTGGCTGATGGATGGTGGATTGGTGACCTGGAGAGAGACGAGCTGCACAGGACATCAGGAATGTGTGGCCCAAAGGTAAGGGAGACTGCAGGGAGGGCAGGAGAAAGTGGGAAAGAGGGCTGCAGGGGAAGGGGAAATGGGTAACCATAGAGGGCCTGTGACCTTCCTTCTCTATCAGGTGTTGCTGTGGCATGTGTGATGGCATAGGGACTTTCAAGCAACACTTTCTGCCATCTCGTGAATTTTCTGGAATTTAGGGTAGTTCTCTTCCCTGGCAGTCACATCACTTTTGCTCTCCCATCTTCTTGTGCAAGAGCTGCTGTGTGATGCCTTTATTAGATAAAAAGACCAAGGCTTGCCTTTAAGAGGCAATCTAGGAAATGTTCCCCTCAATGTACCACGTGTTTCTCCCAAGCAGATATTTCATATTCAGAAAAAGCTTCAGTGATACTTGTTGGTCTTAATACAGGAAAATAAATGTGATTCCTTCCCAGCTTTTGCTGTTTTTAAGTAGGACTTACATTTATGATCAGAGATTCTGCAGCCAATTTTTTGTTGTGTCTTGACATTCAATTGATGCAGCGTCACATTTCCGTACACACAAATTACAGCTGTTCAAATATAAGAAGGAGCACTGTGTCATAAATCACTGAGCATGCTATGGGAAAAAAAAAATGAGCATTTTGGTCCCTGGCGGTGTCTCCAGCTTCCTGCCTTTGGCGTCTGTGAACTTTGCAGTTTTGTCTAATGTAAAAAGATAATTTTCAGTATCATCCGTGCTGTCCGGGTTTGGAGATAACCATTTTGCAGAAGCTTGCCACGATGCTTTCTTGTTTCTGAAGCTGATGAAATGTCTCTTCAAGTTCTAGAATTTTTCTCAGGTGACAGATAAAGGATTTAAAGTCTTTTGCAGCCTTCAAGATTACAAGGACGTATCTGACACGCACTGCAAATTTTCTGAAAGCCGTTATTCATTTGCCTGCTCTGTTAATCTGTAAACAAAGTATCCATCCCCCAGCTAACATTGGTGTTACCATCTGCCAGTGATAATGTGTTGCCAATTTGATTTGTAAGTATTCCTGTGTCTCTTACACGCCCAATGCAGGCTTATACTCTGTCTTGGAAAATCCATTGTCATCATTTTTTATTTCCAGCTGCGTATTAGCAGCTATGAAAAATATTCTGATACTTCTGTTTGTGTTAACACTTCCAAGGTCGGAGAGGAGAGGAGGGGAGAGGAGGGGAACCTTTTCAACTTTGGTTTGAATTTATTTGAATTTATTTATGTTAAAAGACAAGCAGATATTACTGGCATTGCTCAAACCTGTCTCACCAACATGTGCTGTGTGAGAGCTGAACGAGCTTTGGAAAACACTGCTTCTAAATCCCCTGTGGCATCCAAATGTTGCATATGATGGATTTCTGGATATTCTTTTGCAGCTACCATGTTGTTTTCTGTATTGTCACATTTCCTGCTGGGAAAAAAGAAAAAAAAATAGCCTGAAAAGGTTTTCTTATGAAAAGCTGTGCTGCAGATGTTTATGTAATAATCTTGTATATAAACACTGTTTCCTTATAGACAAGCAGTTCTGTCCAAGTCACCTTGTCTCTTAATGGTGTTTCTTCTGCAGCTGTCATCCATCACCATGGCCAAGAGGCTAACTTAAATAAAAAACATGAGAATAATATAAAGCAGAGAGGGGGACTGCCGGGGGACTTTCCCTTTGTACTGAGCCAGCAGGCTCCAAATGTTATGTTCACAGTGCTAATGTTTAGATTTCACAGGGATGATTATGAGAGCAATCCTTTCTGCAGCTCTTTAAGGGGACTAGAGCCATTCTGGAGATACATTTTGAATGCACTTGTTTGAGTTTTGGTGATAGTTTAGATTATTCCTGCAGAACATCTTGTTCAAAAGCATTGCTGTTTAATGAAACAGCAGTGTCTGGGAGAGATGATGCAGCCTTCAGCAAAGCCGTCTCTGTGATTCAGCTGCTCTCCCTTTAGAACAGTGTTTCAGAGGTACCTGCAGCATTCCTTTGCCTGAGTGCCTTGCGTCCTGCTGCTGAGCTGCTCTAATGCCCAAGCAGTCATCTTGTAACACATTCATCTCAGAATGGAACATTAACACAGTCCTTGCTTGAGCTCAGCACAGCCCACCTCTCCCTTTCTTATCGTATTATACAATGCTGAGGGCCACATCTCCACTCTGGGGACCCAGGGCTCCCCTGCAGCCTGACACAGTGCACCCAGTAGGTCCTTATCTGTCAGCAGGACATTGAGCCCAGGTATGGATTTCCCAAATTCTGCTTTGATCCTCTTTGGATAATTTCATCTTGGAAGGAGTTGGCTGTTATCATGCCTTGAAGTTTGTCTTGTTCATTGAACTTCTGCCATGAAGTGTCTGTAATGCCACCTAGGGTGGGTGTTTGCTGTTCACCTAACAGAAACCTTCCTAGAAATGTTCTTCTTTTGTGCTATTTGACTTTTCATTTTGGAAGATCTTCAATAATTTGCACAGTTGATAGCATGAGTTTGTGTTAAAAGATTTCTTAACTACAGAACAGTTCAGTCGCACACTACAGAAACAGTTGTCACCCAGATTTGGGCAGATGAAAAATAACCCCAGTCCTCTTTGCTGCAGTGCCTTTGTCATGCAGCCAGCACCATTTGCTGTGAATATTTTTCTCCCTGTGCTAACAGAAACACTCAGATCCCTTCATTTTTTTCTTCTCACTAGGTCTCTAGGAAGCTGATCTGCCTTTTATTTCAGGCAAGAAGAGCCCTAAGCATTAAATGCCAGTGTGAAACACAGCTGATGTCACAGAAACCTCTGTTCCTGCTGCACCAGCACAGGTGATGCATCTGTATTTTCCTAGTCGCTGGCAGAGTGGAGGGCATCTCTCTGTCACACTGGGGACCTCCAAAACCAGCTGCCTGCTGGGCCCAAGGTGAGGCATTAACAGAATGTGGACACTTTGTACGCTCCCAACTGCGGTATACAGGAGCCCTGCACCTCCTCGGGCTTGCCCTCTTCTCACCTGTAAGACCAGTAAGCACAAGCTGCAGAGAGGCACACGAACAGCACACCTCAAACAGCGTTTGCTGCAGCTAACATCTCCCTCTGGGTGCGATTTCTCCCTGTGTGCGCAGGGCTGTGCTGACACCAGAGCCGGGAGGAGGTGAAACAAATCCGAAGGGGCTGCCTGGGCGCCGGGCCGAGCTTTGAAACGGAGGCCATCTGTGAGACTGGGGATTCCGTGCCGGGAGCTCGACTTACACACCTTCTGCTATTGAAAGAGGTTGTCTTTGGCTGGAGAAACACAGAACGGCTTTGTTCTGGGGGGACGTGTGGGCTGGCCGTGCCGGGAGAGCCTCGCTGGGCTCTGGCGCTTCTCACACTGATAGGTGAGGAAAGCCGGGAACCGGACGGGCCTCAGCTGTGCCAGTGACTGCCAGCGGATGCGTGAAGCATCGCCTTCACGTACAGCGAGCGTTTCGGCATAGCGGCACGAGCTCCCTGCGTAGGGAAGCTCCTCAATCCCCAGAGCGCAGCCCGAGCGCTGTAGCGTCTGCTTCCACTCCCGGGCCCGCACCCGGCTGGTGGCAGCGACTGAAGCCACGCTGCTGCCACGCGCCTTCATGCAGGGGCCGCCTTTGCTCACACGGGGCTGAGCTCAGGGTCCTGCAGGTAACCGGGGCGCAGCGCCGCTAACTCATTTCTCCCGTGCCGGATCCCTGTCGCCAGGCCGGCCGTCTCTCGCTCGGTTTCTTCGCCGCTTCCGTGGCTCGCTGTTCGCCGAGCCGAAGCGTCCCGCACTGCGTGGCTCGGGCCGCTCGGAGCAGCGCCGCGCCGTTTGTGCCGGGCGCCCCCCTGCCTGCGGGGCGCTGCCGGGCTGCCCGCGCGTTTGGGGAGCGCCTGCGCGGGGACCGCGGGCGCCGGGCCGCGTGAACAGCGAGAAAAGCTGCGACTGCAGGTGGCGGTTCTCTGCTTTTCTCTCTCACGTCGGCTTAACGGGCAGCCGCGTGGAACCGCGGGGCGGCAGCGGCTCCTCACGCCGCCGGGCGGGAAACGAGCGCCGCCATTTCCCGCCGCCCTCGGAGGCGAAAGCCCCGCGCGCCATTGGCCGGGCCGCCGTCACGTGACGCCCGCACGCCGGCTGTGCCGGGCCGGGCCGGGCCGCTCGCGGTGCCGGGCGCGGGTTCGTCCCGCAACGCCGCGGTCCCCGAGGCGCCCCGCGGGGCCGAGCACGCCGTGGCCGAGGCCCGCGTCGGTAGGACCCGCCGTTGTAGCTCCCCGTTACCGGGCGGAGCTGGGCCGGCCTCCCTGCCCGCCTGCGGGACCTCGGGGACGGACATGATCTCCCACGCGGACCCGAAGGCGGAGCGGTGGTTCTCCCGTCTGCGTGCCTGCGAGGGGCGGGCGGCTCTGCGCGGCTCCTGCCCAGGTAAGGCGGTCCGGCTCTGCCTGCACCAACCTGGGCTGTCCGTGGGTGGAGGAGCGGGCCGTGGCGCAGCTCCACGTGCTTTGTCCGGTACGGACCTCCTTTGTTTGCACTGAGATCTCCCCAGGTTCAGCACAAGCTGCAGAGGCTTTCCCCCCTCCCGCAGCTCTGTCCACCCGTCATTACCCATCACCTAGCTGGTCGGTGCCACGAGGTTCTGATCCTCGCAGTCAGCATTCGTCTCTTTGGCCCTGAATGGCACGGAATCACCAGCAGATCTTTCCCCTTTCCCTCTGTCACCACTTTATTTTGGGTCACTCCTTGCGTAGCAGCTTCATGTTGTCTTCAGTTCATGCGAAGGGCAGATGTTCAGGGATGCCTTTGGACACCACATCTCCCTTCTGCTGAAATGGATGATGCCTCTGAAGAGCTCTGTGGTTCGTAAGGTGAGACTTCTCTTTCCAAAGGCCATGCTGGCCCTTCCCCAGTCTGCCTTCCTTGGTCATCTGTCGCTAAATTTCCTATTCCAGCTTTTGTTCATTTGCTTGGAATGTCTGCTGGGCTTCCCACCCCCTGGATGTTGCCTCAAGGCCTCCCCCTGCCATCACATCCAGCCACCTGGCAGTGAGGTACAGCAGCCAGGAGTCCAGCTGTGTTGTGAAGTTCTATGAGCAAACCCTGCTGGCTTAGACCCAAGTCTAAGCCATGTCTTAGGGATCCCAGGACTGGCCAGAAATGAATGATGGCAGAGAAGGGAATCAGTATACAGTGACACCTCCTCAACATGCTCTGCCATTCTTCCACTTAAAATCCTTCCAGTGAGTTCTGCTTATCATGATGTTGATTAAACCTTTTACAAACAACTTGTCCTGGGTGCCGGTGAAGATGTCAGACAGATGGTCAGGCATCAAACAAAAACGGTCGTAGAAGTGTCATGGTGGAGAGCTGGAGCCATACCTGTAGTCACTGTGACAGGAAGCTTAAAACTTCTGATCTTCCCCAAGTAAGTCTGATGTAGAGGTCAGGAGCTTCACACTGGCCTGCCAAAAATGTCATCCCTTTGGATGTCATCACTCGCTTTTCTTCCAGGCCTGGATGGATGTAACTGCAGTCAAATGGAAGTGCTTTCGTGGTGAACAGCAATGTTCCCGTTTCTGTTTCTTTCAGGGGATTACATGAATGAAAACCATGAGGGAACCACATCAGATTGCTATGAAAAGCCACTTAGGAGTTCTCTATGAAATCATATTGTGATGTTTTCTTACACTGACTAGAAAGAGGAAGATTAAATAGGTACATATATTGGTTTGGTTAAAGATTGCAGACTCTCCTTCCTTAATTGCCTGCTTACAACTCAGTACTGACTCTCCTCTTCCAAGGCACACAGTTCCTTATCACGGCTCTGCCAGACCACAGGAGACATCTGTGGTTTGTGCGTCAATCCCACAGGGCCGATATGCTGCCAGTTTATTTCACAAGAGTTTTCAGAGTATCAGGAAATAGCAGTCAAATCTATCCCGCTTTAGAAAAAAAATCTGGAAGTCTCTGTTTCGGCAGCTTTACTTCTCAGCCTATTCCTTATTTTGAGTTTATGTTTAGTCAGCAGCAAGTCATCCCTGGAAGTCCGTGTAAAGAGACCACATGGAAATCTATTGGCCTGGCTGACCTATGTGATGATACATCCGTCCCTGGAGGCATTCAAGGCTGGGATGGTGGGATCCTGGGCACCCAGCCCACGGCAGGGGGGTGGAACAGCATGATCTTTAAGGTCCCCTCCAACCTAAGCTATTCTGTGATAATCTGTGCTGCCATTCCTCCCTAAGCGTTCGCACCTCCTGTCTTACCAGTTTAAGGTATAAGCCTGCAAAGCCCACAGCATTGTTGGGGATTCAGGTTTTTGATCCTTTTAGGATGCTCATCAAACCACACTTCAGTAGTGAGCTGGAAACAGTCACTGCTCTGCATAAATGCCCTAGAAATCCGTGCAGGTGCCTTGCCTTGGAAAGGCTTTCGAGTGACCTTGGGTCTGTGTGGCATAGATTTCTGCCAGTGGTGGTTCTCCAAGACTTTGTGAGTAAGAGGGTGTTTGCCTGCGCCTGCTGCACAAGACGGTTCTTTATGGCCTTTCTCTGCCTGTTCAGTTTCTAATATTTTTAGATATAATATCCCAGAATAGCAGCTGTCTTTTCCATTTGAGCACCAAACCTTTACCTGCGATGTGCCAGTAAGCCCTGGATAATTTCCAGAGTTTGTTCCTGACACTGTGAGCACTGCAAAAGCCTCCGAGAAGGTGGGAGGGAGTTATCAGAATGTTTTAACCTTAAATCCAAGCTGCTGAGTTTTTAGAATTCGGCCCCTTTTGATTTCCCTTGTCCAAGGCTTCCTTTCTTGCACGTGACATCTCTCTGAATTCTCATTTTCTTACAGCTGAGGATGGGATTGAGAGCAAGAAAGAGGAGACTCCCCACTGGGGCATTCCTGGGCCAGCAAAGCCTGAGGGTTTACTGTCAGCGCTACCCAAGGAGAAGAGCTCTCAGAGCCCTGAACGGGACTCGGTTCACCTATGCAGGTCAGAAAGGGCTCACAAACCTCCCCTGGGGAAAAGGCAAAGCCGGGGGATGGTACGTGGAAAGAGCTTCAGGAGGCTGCCAGATATCATCCAGCAGAGAAATCCTGCTGCGGCGAAACTGACGATATGCGGGGACTGTGGGAAGAGCTTTCGGGTGAGCTCCAACCTCATCCAGCATCGGAGAATCCACACTGGGGAGAAACCCTTCGCCTGCACCGACTGCGGGGAGAGCTTCAGGCAGCGGTCACACCTCATCCAGCACCAGAGGACCCACACTGGGGAGCGGCCCTACGCCTGTGCCGAGTGTGGGAAGAGCTTCAGCATGAGCTCCAAACTGATCCGCCACCAGGTAACCCACACGGGGGAGAAGCCCTACAAATGCACGGAGTGTGGGAAATGCTTCTCTGGGAAATCTCAGCTTGTCCAGCACCAACGGGTGCACACTGGGGAGAAACCCTACGAGTGCAGTGACTGCGGGAAGAGCTTCAGCGTGAGCTCAGCCCTCACGCGGCACCTGCGGGTCCACACTGGGGAGAAACCCTACAAGTGTGTGGAGTGCGGGAAGAGCTTCAGCCAGAGCTCCGAGCTCATGAAGCACCAGCGGGTTCACAGCGGGGAGAAACCCTACGAGTGCTCCGAGTGCGGGAAGAGCTTCACGGTGAGTTCTGCCCTCATCCAGCACCGCCGCTTCCACCTGGGCGAACGCCCTTACGGCTGCAGCGAGTGCGGGAAGAGCTTCACGGTGAGCTCTCACCTCATCCAGCACCGCCGCTTCCACACCGGGGAGCGGCCCTTCGAGTGTGCCGAGTGCGGGAAGAGCTTCTTGTGGAGGTCGGCCCTGCTCCGTCACCACCGGGTCCACACCGGGGAGAGGCCCTACGCCTGCTCCGACTGCGGGGACAGCTTTCGGCAGAGCGCCCACCTCATCCAGCACCGCCGCATCCACAGCGGGGAGCGGCCCTACAGCTGTGCTGACTGCGGGAAGGGCTTCACCGTCAGCTCCGCGCTGCTCCGGCACCGGCAGATCCACCGGGGAGGGCAGCCCTAGGAGGACCGAGGGCATGCAGTGGTTTGGCCTGATGCTCGCTGCCATCGCTGGGAGCAGAGCCCGGCGTCTCTCTCCCCTTTCGCTATTGAACGTGCTGCTTGTGGGGGGGTGAAAGCAATTTCTTCTTCTTTCTCCTGTTTCTTCCAGGAACAGATCCTGAAAGGTAGAGATGGATGGAAGTTGCGAAGAGCTGAACTGGAGATGGGGGAAGGAGGTGGGACAGCTCTTGGCAGAGGAGGAAGTCATTTGAGAAGGGCAGAATATGGGTGTATTTTAGAGGAGGGGAAACACGCTGCCTCTCCTCTCCGAACTGACAGAGGGAGGGATCTCAGAGCCTGCAAAGCTCTGATTTGGGTAAAGAAAAGCTGCTTTCTGCCGTGGCTCTGATTGACCTCCAGTCGGAGGGCTGTGCCCATGGCATGGAGAAACCCAAAGCCCCGTGCTGCTGCCACCCGTGGCTGTGACTGACGGTGTGCCGGGTCGCAGAGCTGTCGGTCTGAGTGCCTGTCCTTCTGTCCGACTGTCCGTCCGTAGCCTGCGGGCCGCGTTGGGCTCTGCATGGGGCTCTGCGTGGGGCTGCCCCCTCTCCGGGCTGTGGGCGGAGCAGCCGCACGGCGCTCCATGAGGGCGTCCTGGACTTTCAGCTTTGAAGATGTGAGAGTTGAGCGCTCTTTCCGAATGTGAATAAGCATTAAATCTTACGATAAGGAGGTTTAATTATTTCTAAAACTTGTAAATAAAACCCTTCATTAAAAAGCGTTTTCACCGCGCATCTTTAGCCCGCACCGTGTAGCCTGGCCTTTGCTCCTGCCATCCTGCCTCACGTTTCATCTCGGAGCGGAGCAGCCGGCTCAGCTCCGGACTCGAACCCGGGGCCGTGAGACGTGCGGTCACGTGCTCGGCCGCGCGGGTCGGAGGGCGCGCCGCTGTCCGCGCCTGCGCAGTGTCGCACCGGGGGCGGGGCTTGCCGTGACGTTCGGTGTCGCCATTGGCTGCCGACGAGGCGGGGCAGAGCGGAAGCGCGAGCCCCCCGCTGTGACGTAAGCCGCCTCCTCCAATCACAGCCCTCTCCCTCGAGGTAAATGCGGGCCGGCAGCTCTGAGCCTTTGTTTTACGCCGCGGGGCGCAGAGCGTGCGGGTGGCAGCGGGTGAGTGCGCCGCGCGTCTCCATGGCAACGCGGCCGGGCCGGGGCCGCGCTGAGGGAGCAGCGATGTGGGCTGAGGCCTCGCGGCTCGTCCCGCTGCCCGCCGGTGTCGGTGCTGCCCGGGGGCGCTCGCGGTGTCAGCCGGCCCCTTCCTAGCGCTGTCTGGAGGGGTACCGGGCCCGCGGACCGCGCTGGCGGTGCGGGGAGCCGCCGTGAGGGAGCGTTCCGCGGGGCCGCCCCGTGCCGCCTTCATCGGGACCGGCTGCCGGGACGGTGGCGGCTTCGGAGGCGCTGCTGCTGTCGGGTGAGACGGGCGCCTCGTTCGGGCCTCGCCGCGTTTCGCCCGTCGGCCGTGGGTGCTGCTGCTGCTCGGCCCCCGGGGCGTCCCGGGCTCTGCCGGGGGAAAGGCTCTTCTGTCCGCGTGTGTCGCACCGCGCTGCCCTACCAGGACGTGACCCTGCGGGGCTGCCTGCTGGGAGGGCTGCCCGCCGACGGGCAGGGCTGCACGGGCGACCCGTGGTCTCAGCAGCCGCGACCTTCCTCTGTCTGTGCGCTGACGTGCTGGGCTGCGGCTCTGGGAGACAGAAGTGGTGTTTGCTTGGGCTCGGAGTGAGACCCAGATCCGGGGGGAGCCTTAAATCCAGGTGGGATCTGGTAGCGCAGCTGTTTGTCCCGTGGGTCTCTGTTTCCAGCTGACCTCCCCAGCAGGAGGAGGAGGGGTGAAGCTGCCCCAAGTTCTTTAGTCACGACCTCAAGCCTGGAGTTCTGGGGTTAAATACCCCCCTCCATTCCCCCAACCCACCTTCAGAGATGTTTGGGTAGCTGCAGCTGTGCTCTGCTGCTTTAAAGCAAGGATCTTAGCTGTGTGCATTTGGAGTCGTGTGCTGGTTGAATAGCAGAGATGAGCTCTGTATCGGGTCGTTGTTCTGTCAGCTACTGAGCTGATGAGAGTCCAAGCAAAGCCAGGGCTTCCAGTCTTGCTTCCGTACTGCAGTGGTGCCTCTTGGACTCCTTCAGAAGGCATAGAATTACTCACATTGAGTATCTGAGAACAACAGCCATGCACGTTGAGTGTGAAGCTTGCGGTGCAATTGTGTGTAGGGGAAAACAAACTGCTGGCTTGATGAGGTGGGGATATTTTACAGGAGGGACTGAGTGCCGTTATTGGAAAAGAAATATTTGGAATGCTGAGCTGTTCTGTACCAAATCTTCTCCAGCCCTGCTGTCCTGTGGCTGCTGGATCCCTCCCAGGCAGGCTGCTGGGGACTGTGTTTACTCTGAATGTCAGCCAGGAGCCTCATAGCAAATGAAGCAATGCTGCAGCCCCTGAAGCACCAGCAGGCAGCTGCTGGGAGCTCTCCCTGTATGTGTAGGACACTGCCCCTTTCAGAGGACTGGAGTGCTCCAGGAGAACGTGGCTTTGATCAGTGACTGCGTTGTGGGATTTCAGTTGCTGAGGGTTTGTAGTGAGAGGAGAGTTAAAATGGTTTTTATTTTCCTCTCCTCTGAGTTCTCCTACAGTGTCATCTTCCTGCAAAAGATACAGATTTGATTGGTGCTGCCTTGTCTCTAATTCATGGCTCATCAGGGAGGTGTCTGTACTAGAGGCCGTATTGGGAGAAATTAAACTTCCTTCTTTTTCTGTACATGCATTGTCTTCAAAGCATGCTAAAAGGACTGGCTTGGGTGCTGTCTTGTTATGGAGATGAGCCTGGCAAGCTGAGCTTTCCCAAAAAAGACATGGGAGGTGCAAGTCTGAGAGCACTTGGTCCTTAAATGAATTTTTACATGTTAACTCCTTCCAAGGGTAGTGGGGCTGTAGGACTCGTACCTCCCATGACTTTTCCTACTGCACGTGGCTAACTCATGTCACAGAGCAGTGACTTTTGGTCCTGCATGGTCCTCATCTGTGCTGCCACCTGAGCCAGGCTGTCAGGGTGAGCAGGAGGGCTGTCTGAGCACAGGTGGAGATTTCACCCTGGTAATGTGCCCCAGCTGTGTGCTGTGCTATACCACACCTGGGGATGTGCCATCAGCCCCAGCTGCTCTGTGGGACAGAGCTCTGCAGGGTGTCCAGGGCACCTGAGGGGATTAGAAGTGGGTGAGGAACTGGAGGGCAGTTAATGTATAACTAGCATGCTTTGTTTTTGCATCTCTTGAGAGTGGAGCCACCAACTGTTCTGCCAGCTTTGTGTGAGCTTGCTTGGCCTGCTCTCACCTGTTTATCTGGTCTGCTCTCCTCCTGTCCCTGGATGCAGCCCATCTGGGAGGCCTGAACTCAGTGATGGGAGGAGAGCTGACTCCCTTACAGCCCTGGTTTGCTGAAGAGCCAGCAGGAAGCTTAGCTCCTTGCTCATCTGGCAAGGCTGCCTGCAATTTGGGGGAGTAATCAGCACAAAGCAGATTACAGCTCCATTTTATAAATGGGATGCCTGGATTTATGGCCAAGCCAGAGTGTTCAGCTGGTATAAGCCAAGTGTCTTGCTCCTGGCTCTGGGTACTTCTTGTGTATGCTGCTACATCACATGAGAAAGAAAATCTACCTCTGCTTTGGAACAACCTGCTCTGTTGCAGGGAAATCTCCTGTGAAAACATCTGGTGGCTGCTCCTCACCACCCTGCATGGTGGTGCAGCTGCAAGGCTCCCTGTTGGACTGCTCCATGTTTCCTCCCCATTATTGCTTTTATTAAGGCAGCTTCCCTCTAAAATCCCTCTCTAATTTTGCCTTTCAGTGTTTCCGATCTCCAGAACAGACCAGCAATGCCACTGGTTATGGAGAACTCAGAAGGAGGAGATGAAGGGGAAAGCTTACGCTACGAGGAAGTGGAAGATGACAATGTCAGGTGAGTGCTGCTGGCATTGCCTGGTAACGTGGCACAGAGCTGGGTTTGGGCAAGGCAGGGCATACCAAACTCAACTTCAGTGATCTCCTTGCTCATCTGTGGTGGTCTTCAGCTGTAAATCAGTCCAGCCAGGACTGAGGCTGCCCTGCAGTTGGCGGTGTGCGTACCTACAGAGTAGGAACAAATGCAAAGGAACAAAGGCTGTTCCTGTAAGGTGATGCACACAGAGCAAGTTCTGCAGAACTTCTTCAAAGGTACGCAAAACTGTTTGGTTATTTCTCCAAACAACAAATAGCTGTGTGCTATTATGCACAATGCAGCTGCACTCAAGCATTCTAAATTGTGCTTTATAAGGAAAATTCTCCTTATATGAAAATGGGAAGGGTGAGTGGGGGTGGTTTCAGAATACTAAAGTGAGCAGATTGATTGCTCTTTGACTTGACTGGCTCAGCTTCGTGGGAGGTTAACGCTCCCTGACTTTCCTGTTGTGTTCAGGTCTTGTCTAGCCTGTTGCTTGCATGAATATGGAGTGTTCAAAATGTCTTTTTTACAGCTAGCATAAACATGCTGTCTGTAGCAAACCAGCCATAAAAACAGGGTAAGGTGCACTGTGGCATCATTTTGTGGGTGTAGGTGTTGAGAACTGTACTGAATTCCAGGTACATGCAGTAGCTGTGATCCAAGATTGTAAGTTTTTTTGTTTTTGGAAGGAGAGCTTGTGGAAACATGCAAAACCAGCATATTTCAGGATGAATACTTTTTTTTGTTAAAGAGTGTTCCTGCCCTGTTTTGTCAGTGGGTTCTCATCTTTTCTTCGGTGATTGCTCAGAGAGGTTGTGGTTGCCCCATCCCTGCAGGCATCCAAGGCCAGGCTGGATGTGGCTCTGGGCAGCCTGGGCTGCTGGTTGGTGACCTGCACACAGCAGGGGGTTGGAACTGGGTGAGCACCGTGGTCCTTTGCAGCCCAGGCCATTCTGAGATGATAAATGCAATATCCATGGTGCCCCAGTCAGAGAAGCTCAAGTTCTGCCTGTGTGTGTCCATCCACTCCTACTCAAGGCTGTCTTCTGCACAGAGACCAAGAAGTATACTAGCAAGGCCCTGCTACTCTTTATCCTGTCCTGGTAGTTGCTCTTGATACGCTCAGGGTCTCCTTTAGTGTTGTTGTGGCTCAGGGTTGGAAGTGAAAGCACCAGTGCAAGGAATTGAGAATCCTTCACAATTTCTCCAGCATTCTGGGTCAAAGCCCCTGCTCAGCACCAGGACTCCTGGCTGAAGTCTAGCTCAGGTGGGAGCCCTGGCTGCTGCCACCCTGACATTTCCTGAGGGTGATGCTGGTTCCAGCCAGCAGGGATCCCTGCTCTGAACCTGCACCAGACTACGCCTGGCATGGCCAGGCTGGAGGGTCCCTCCAAACTCAGCTAGGACAAACTCATGACTGTATGTGGAAGTGGAGTGAAAGGAGCTCTCCCTGCTTGCCTGCAGCCCGACTGACCTTTCAGAGCTGCTGAAGGAGGGGACTAAGGAATCCCATGACCGTGCGGAGAATACTCAGTTTGTCAAAGACTTCCTGAAAGGACGGATCAAGAAGGAGCTCTTCAAAGTGAGTGTGGCTCTGCTGCCTTGGCAGAGGATATTTTGTTGTACTTGGTGACTGTAGCTGGGGACTTGCTGAGGCAGACCACCACAGACTGGTGTGTAGGGGTAGATTAGGGGGTGAGGGGTGTGGGGCGGGGGGGGGGGGACTGTTTTCTACATGGCATGGCTGAATGATCACAACTACTGGAGGGCCATGTCCTGCTCAGTGTGTCTAACAGCTGGAATTTGGGATGGTGAGGAGCATACTGGCCCAGAACAATTTCACTTAGGTAGAAGTGCTGGGTTTCTGGCTGCTCAGGGCAGCTGCAGCACATGTACCAGTGGCAAAAGCTGGGTGCTTATGGAGCAAAATCTGTGTGGGCTTACAGCACCCATTTGTTGTTTTCTGTAGGTTTCAGGTCAGTTTTTTCTGTTCTGAGCAGAAGAGATGACGGGGTACTGTCTTGGCACAGTCAGTCTTTGGCTGTTGGTGTGAATGGTACCTTTAGGATGGAGCTAGTTCCCATGCCTGGTGCAGGCTCTCCAGGCTGGTTTTGTGTCAAGCCTGGGGTTTCCTTGTGTAGCCCAGTTCCATGAAGGGATGCAGTACTCATAAGGGGCAATCTGCAATAGAGCAAACAACTTATGTTCATTGTGCTTTGTCCACAGCTGGCTACCACAGCACTTTACTTCACATACTGTGCTCTGGAAGAGGAAATGGATCGCAATAAGGACAACCCAGTGTTTGCTCCTCTGTATTTCCCTCTAGAGCTTCACCGGAAAGAAGCATTGATCAAAGACATGAAATATTTCTATGGAGAAGACTGGAAAGAGAAGATACAGTGTTCAGATGCAACTCAGCAATATGTGGACAGAATCCATCATGTGGGACAGCATGAGCCTGAGTTGCTAGTGGCTCATGCTTACACACGCTACATGGGGGACCTTTCAGGTGGCCAAGTGCTGAAGAAGGTAGCCCAGAGGGCCCTCAAGTTGCCCATTACTGAGGAAGGGATCCAGTTCTACACATTCGAAAACATTTCCAATGCACAGAAGTTCAAGCAGCTGTACAGAGCAAGGCTGAATGCTCTGGACTTGGACAAGGACTGCAAGGAACGGATTGTGGAAGAGGCCAACAGAGCTTTCAGGTTTAACATGGAGGTACTAAATCCTTTGTGCCCTTATACGTAGTGGTTTGGATGAGAGACCAGATGAAGGGATTCTGGTGGAAAGGGGATTCTGCCTTTGCTGTTTGGGATCCTAGTCTGAATAGATCTTTCACTAATTTAAGGAGATGAGGTTGATGTTGGGCAGGAGTTCGTATAACGTGCTCCAGCAGAGTCTTTGAGCCTGAGCTGAGGTGACTTCACTGCAAGATTTCCATGTACTCTGTGGCTTTGAAGTAGAGGTGGGAACAGAGCTCTCAGATGGCTGTACTCAGTCTGAGTGCAGTGCATCCTGTCTCACCTGTGGGGTGGTCAGAAAAATTTGTAACCCAGTAGGTCCCTGTTACTGCCTGAAGTGTTTGCCGGTCATAAAACATGACTGAGCTTCAGCAGGGGATGAACATAGGCTTAGTTCCCAGATGTGAGCCTTAATCTCTGCTTGGAGTATGTTACTGGTCTCAGCTGGTCAGAAGTGAGGTGGGATACGGTAAGCTCCTTCATCAGGATCCTTACAGAAGCCCTCCAGCAAAGCTAGAAGGGACTGCACAAATGGGAACAGTAAACCCAGAGAGGGTCTGGCAGCAGGGAGGGGAGGGCTCTTTGCCCTGTACTCCCATGTGCAGCAGGTTACCTGATGGTTTTGGTATTGGCTGTGCCTTCTCAGAGCTGTAGTATGTGCCAGGTGAGATGTAACCACATCTGCCTGCAAGGCACTCCGAGATGAGTATCAAGTGCTGTATTTGGAATCTGGGTGGAGGCAGGTAGAAGCAGCTCTTGCCAGTTCTCTGCGTGTCTCCATGGGTCTGTATGGCAGCTGTCTGGCTTTGCTCGCTCCATGCACTCACTGTGCCTGCTTGCAGGTATTTGATGAACTGGACAAGATTGGCAGGTCGCTGGTGGAAGAAGCCCAGGATGGAGGTGTTCCAGTCCACGATGGGAAAGGAGACATACGCAAATGCCCTTACTATGCAGACAAGCTGGGTAGGCTTGGGGTAATGCGAGGACTGCCATGTGAATGTGGCAGAGGACTTGCAGCACTAACAATGCTTTCTTTATTCCAGCAGGCAATGCAGCAGCTGGCTGTCCCTATCACACTGCTGTGGCCTTGGTGAAGCAGCCCATCGTGCAGCTGATCCTGGCGGCTTGTGTTGCTGTGGCAGCAGGAGCTGCAGCGTGGTATGTGATGTGATGCCAAGCCTGGTGCCTGGCCCTAAGTGGTGATGAGGGGAGAGACGCACCCTGCCCTTGTTTGAACTACTCCCTTGCTGATGGTGGAGTTGACTGCAAGGAAATAAAGCAGGAAGAGGTTAAAAATCCAGGGGGACTATCCAAGACTTCTTGCACACCAGTAATGCAAGCACTGTAATGCAATGTCTTTAGCTAACTAGTGTACAGAACTGATTTGGTAAGAGGATGTGAAGATTCCAGTTCAACACTGCTCTATGCTGGCTGGAGCAGCTTTTAAAGCTAGAGATGTTTTGTCCTGTAGTGGCAAAGCCTTCACATGCTTGGCTTTTCATCTTTTTGGCTGGAGCAGTCTTTGGAGGGAGTTTCCTGCCCTGGGCTGCAACCCAAGAATGTGTCATCGGTCTCTTCAGAGAAGAGTACTCAAGTTTCCTACCCTGAGAAACAAACATTTGTCGTACTCTGGTGGCTATGCTGTGGGTCCGTTAGCTCAAAGGAGTGACCCAGGGACCAAGCATAACTCGTGTTGGATGGAGCTCACTGGGTGAGGGGACAGGACCAAATATGTGGGTTGCTGGTACGAAGGTGTCAAATGTGTATTGTGCAACATTGATTTATCCTTGCTGAAGCCTTGATTGGAATAAAAAGCTGCTCTGCTATAGCTGGGGAAAGTCAGAGGGCTCTCTATAAAAGTGTAGGTTCATGTGCTGCCTATGGAAGGCTGGAGAGGAGGTCTCTGTGGAGAAGCAGGGTGACTTACCTACTTAGTTTTTTGACTCATGCACATCCCGAGGTTGTCCTGTCCTTACACTTTCCCTCCTCCCTGCTGCCTCTTGCATTCTTCCTAGCTCCTGGGAGGAGGTGACTTAATAGCACAGGCACCTCTCTGCCTTCTTCCAGTGCTGTCTCTAGTGAGCAGTTGGACTGGAAAAGGGATACCTGAATGGTGGAGCTGGGGAAGCCTGGAATGCAACCCAGGGTTGTGCAAATGGAGGTTCCCTACCTGGGCCAGGCCCAGTGCTGCCCTTAATACCCTGAGCTGTGCTAGGAAACTGCTGCTCTTCCTCCAGTGATTGAAGCTGCCCCCCCCCCCCCCCCCCCACTCGTACAACCCTCACATAGCTAACTTGGGATAGATCTGTGTATTTGCTTGCAGGGGGGTAAGGAAAAGATGTACACTGAGCTCAGGGTCTTATGTTTATTTACGTACAAATACTGGGACTAGCGTCACAGTTCCGCCTCTGAGCAAACAGCAGCTGCCTGTGCAGGCCAGGCTGTTTGTAGACATGCTCCCTGAGAAGCCCCTCTGCTCAGCTCTGGGGGCTGCACACCTCTGCTGCCCTGACTGCAGGAGGTGAGAGCAGGGGGAACCAGCATGAAGTGTGGCCACAGAGACTGAGAATGACTCTCAGGTCCTCCTGCCCTTGTCTGTCACAGTGCTGCTGGCAGCTTATGTCGCTGCTTGCCCCCATCTTTCTGCCCCGTGTAAAGTGAGCTAAAAGTAAACCCCTACACCCACATGCAATAAGGAACCCCACAGGATACACCTGTGGTGAC
Organism: Perdix hodgsoniae; assembly: GCA_035772895.1. Lineage (NCBI taxonomy): Eukaryota > Metazoa > Chordata > Aves > Galliformes > Phasianidae > Perdix > Perdix hodgsoniae. The sequence goes on from JAPSGF010000014.1 coordinate 1,914,892, forward strand.
AGCAGGGTGGGTGCTGCTGCGGTGCCCACAGACCTTGCTGGGCATGGGATGGGGTGCAGCTCTGCAGCAGGTGAGTAGGGATCTGCTCCAGAGCTGGGAGCCGGCTGCAGTCAGGTAACAAAGTCCCCTATTCTACAGCGCTGGGGCAGGTAGCAACATGCTGGATGCACTTCTGCTAATAGCTTACCAGGTGGGTGTGAAACAGCCAGGGGCTTTCCTTCCCTGAAACCCCTGCAGCAGGGCTGGGAGGAGGTGCATGCAGCTGGAGCAGCTGTGGACACCAGGCTCTGGGGCTTCCCTACCAGGATGGAGATTGAGGGTGCTGTTCTGCAGCCCTTTTCCTGGCTGTGCCTTGAAGGCAGCTCAGCGTGCCTCTACCTGGGATGTGTTGCCTATAGGTTCTGCTGACCTGGCTGGAGATGGCCCTGAGCCAGGTGGAACCTGGCACTGGCTGCTTTGTCTCCTCAATGCCAAACCTCCACTAGGCCACTTCTTAAAAGGGCTGCAATTGAATGCAGTGGCTGTGCTGCATCAGCAGCGTGCTCTGCCAGCTGCTCTTGCTTCCCCCATCCCCTCAGAACAGCAAGTGGGGCAGCATGCCCATGCTCCCCCACCGTGTCCAGTGGGCTGCAGTGAGGGGTGGGCACTCCAGCACCTGCTCCTCATCCCCAGCTTGCTCCAGGCAAGAGGAGCTGTGCTGATGCCCTGGAGCAATGGGGTGCCGGCCGACAGCCCTCTGTGCTGCAGAGCAGTTGTCAGGGAGCCCTGCACGCAGCACCTGGGGCTCAGCCTCTCATCCCCTGTGCATCCACACAACGTCCCCAGTCTGACTGTTCACAGCGAGGAGCAGAGCTTGGGGAAAGCAGTCACAGCCTGGAGCAGGAGGGAGGGGAGGGACACACATACACACCACCAGGGGTAAGCGAAGGAGTGCTGCACACACATGGATTAGGACGGCAGTGGGAGAGGGGCCGGTGTCATTCCAGTGGCTCAGGCTCCCGGGGTGCTGTTAGCACATGCGCTTGTACGTGTAGATATAGGCCTTGCAGTTGGGACACGTGTGTGTCACGTCCTTGAAGTCATCGAATAGGCAGGGGATGAGGCAGCAGCAGAGATCGCACCTGGAGCACAGGAAGATGCAGAGTGCTGTGAGCTCTGGCTCCTAGCTGCGGGTTGGGGAGGGAAAGCAGGCAAGGGGCTGCGTGTGGGGTTTGCTCTTTGGTCCAGAGAAGAGGTGAGAACTTGCTGCTGTGAGCCAGCCGTGGCAGCCCCCTCCACCCATCCAACCCCTGCTGCTGCCAACCTGCAGCACCACAAGGTCTGGGCACAGGGCTCGATGGCTCCTGCACGCAGCCTCTTTGATGCTGGTGGCTTTACAAAATGTCTTTGGCAGCTTCCCCACAGCTGGCAGGAGCCCAGGGCTCCAAACACTGCCACCCCACAAACCTGTAAGCTGTCCAACAGCTCGGCCACAGCCACTAGCATTGGGGCCACCAGGAGAAATGCACAGTAAGCACCACCGTGGTGGGGCTGCTGGCGGCACCTACCCCACAAAGCAGCAGAAGAAGCCCAGCAGGAAGCTCATGAGCCCAATCTCGTAGGTGATCTTGGTGGTGATGGCTTGCTGGCAGTGGGGACACACTGTCTGCACTGGGGCGCCCTGGAAGATCTCACCCTGCAGCACGGTCACTGTGGTGGCAGTCCCTGAAGGGACGAGCA
>JAPSGF010000014.1:1928524-1984457 GCA_035772895.1 Perdix hodgsoniae
GCCGGGCGCCCCCTCCCCGCGGGCGGCCGTCAGAGCGAAGCGCCGGCAGCCGGGCCCTGCGCTGCGGGGCGGAACCCGCGGCCGTCTCCGGTAACGGCGCCGTGACCTCAGCCCGCCGGCGCGGCCCGGGCGGCGGAGGCGGCGGACGTCGCCTTCAGCCCGGCGTCAACGCCGGCGCCCCGCGGCTCTTCCTGCGCGGGCTGCTGGAACGCCTGCGGCCGCACGGTGCCGCCGCGCAGCTCTCCGAGGACGGAGCCCGAGGTCGGCGCCGGGCCCCCCATCCTCCTCCGTCCCGGCCCTGCGTGTGACGGAGCTGCCGAGCGCTGGGCAGGGAGCTGGCACGCCCGAGGCGGGGCAGATGGTGCAGCTGAGGGAGAGGATGGAGGTGATTGAGGAGGGGATGAGGAAGGTGAGGAGCCATCCTCAGCATCCTGCCCTGCACAGTGCTGCGCCCCTCTTGTGTCGTGTCCACGTCCTTGGAAACGTCTCTTGAGACAGGACCGGAGAACCTGGCGTAGCACAGAGCCCTATTTCCAGTTCAGGTGACGGTAGCTTAGCTGTGAGGTTTCATTAGACTGCGGTATGTTAACGTTGCCACTGGCCAAAGGTGGTTTTGGCTACTTTTTATCCGCCCCCTGGTGCTCCAGCAGTGTAAACTCGGCAATGTCGATTAGCTGGGTCCTTTCTGCCCTTCTAAGGGTCCTTACAGCCGTACCTGGGGCCTGGGGTGTCCGTGTGCTGTCAGGGGCTGCATCCTGTAACCTGTCTGCCCTGCAATGCAGAACAGAGGCGACAGATGACAGCAGAGCCGCCTTGTATGCAAGCTGTCCCCGTGCCAAAGCAGAGTCCTTCCTGTAGGAGATGAGGCCATGGCACATGTTCTGTTTATTTGGCTATTAAAGTTCAACCCGATGTTGGAAACACAACACGTGACGTCAGAGCTGCCTTCCTCACATGAGGCACACATTGAGTTGTGGTGGCTTTGTGTCTGCTGACAGATACTTCAGGTTGCCCAGGGAAGGTGTAGGTCCCCCATTCCTGGAAGCATTCGAGGCCAGGCTGGATGGGGTCCTTGGCAGCCTGAGCTAGTGTTTGTTTGGCAGCCCTGCCCATGGCAGTGGGTTTGGAGCTTGATGCTGTGGCAGCTCCTCTGGGGCTGAGCTCTGTGTCCCAGAGGCCCCTCCAGTCCCAGGTGCTGCATGCCGCACAGAGGCACTGGCTGGGCACTGTTCCTCAGGTCACAGACACACTACAGGAGGTGCTTACCAACACCTGCACCCTGAAAACCATCCATCCAGGCCTTCCAGGAGGAGCTGCGGCTCCTGAAGGACAGTTTCCAGAAGGTACGTGAGTGGAGCTGGGCACTTGGTAAACAGTTCTCAGCAGGGGGGTCAGTCCCTATGGGCACCTCCACGTATGGCAAAGGGGCGTGGAGTTACAGCAACGAGTGGAGCTGGGATCTGCACGGGGCTTTTGGAGAAAAAATGCCCAGCAGCGTCCAGCAGACATTGTTGGGCTGCATGGCTGCATGGCAGACACTGCTGACACTGATACTCACCGGTCTCGAGTGGGTATCTGAGTCTCTGTGGGTGCTGAGTCCTTTGATGTCCCTGTTTATCAGACTGGTCTGGAGGAGCTGCGAGAGCGGGTGACACAGCAGGACAAACACAGCCACCTCCTGCAGAACATCCTGGACCAAATGGTGAGCCTGGCAAAGCGGCTGGAAGCAAGTACCCGACCCCTGGCACTGGCCTGCAGGGTTGGGGACAGCATAGTGCTGGGTGTGCTGGCAAGGTTTGGTGTCCCTGTCCTCACTGCAGGGGCTGCTCAGGCTCTCCCTGCCACAGCAGGGCTGATTTCTCTGCTGGTCACAGGCAGAGGTGAGGCAGCAGCTGAGCTCCTTCCCCTGGCAGACCGGAGTGCTGTGCTTGCTCTGCAGGCTGCCTGCTGGTGAGGTTTGTGCGTGCTCCTGGTTACCAGCTCCATTGCTGGAGGCTGGCAGGGCTCTTCTCCCTCCCCTAAACCTTCGGGCTGTTTCATTTCAGAAGCTCCCCAGCCAGGAGGACCTCATCCTTGAGGCCTCACAGGAGCCAGCCCTCGAGGCCCTGGGCAGGCTGAGCGGGCTGTTGGAGCAGCACAAGGGTGTGGAGACCTGCATCACCTGCAGCAAGAGCACGCTTCAGCAGCACGGTGAGCGCTGACTTATCCACCGTGTTGGGTCACTGAGTGGCTGAGCCACTGGGGCCTTGCTTGGTGCAACACGTGGCGATGGCCATGCTCAGCCATCCTCGCTGAGTCTTCAGTGCAGCCCCAGTGTCCCTCTGTCTTTCTCCCTGCCGCACTGCCTGCAGCAAAGCTTTGGTGTATTTTCAGCTGGCCTGGGGACCTCAGAGGATGTGGCCTTGGAGAAGATGCAGGGAGAAGTAAGGCACCTGTAGGACAAAGGAGAGAAAGCTCCCAGTTGCCCAGGCCTCAGGGGTGCTGTCCAGTGGCCTGGGGGCTGCAGCCCATTGCCCCACTCACCAGGAACACACTGGGGCCACTCATGAGCCCACCTCATTTGGCTTCCTTGTGCCTTACACAGGCCGTGCTTTATCCTTGCCAGGGGTCAGATTTCGGCAGGGAGGTGCTGAACCAGGTGGGACAGCTGCAAGAGCAGTGCACAAGACTCCAGGAGGCTGCAGAGCAGCTGTGGGGTGACTCCAAGGACATTCAGGTGAGTGTGGTCCCCAGCTCAGCTCAGGAGCCACTTGTGCTGTAGTTACTGTCAGGTCGAGGCTGGAGGCAGGCCTGTCCAGCCTTGGTGTGTCCCCACCTCAGAGTAGTTCAGTGTGCCAGGATTTTGCAGACTGTGTGCTGTTAGAATGGGATGTGGGTGTTGTGAATAGGGGCACCTCGAGAGGCAGAGCATGGGCATGCAGGGACAGAGGTCTGCTGGGGATGGCTGACACCATTATCCTCTCAGAAAGCAGATGAGACTACACTGGAGACCAAAGCAAGCCAGGATGAGTTGCAAAATACCATGGACCAGCTGAGCGAGATGATGCAGGACTTGCTGCAGAGGATGTTCCTGCATGACCAGGACAGGCATAAAGCCTCAGAGCTCACTAGAGAGAGGAACTCCAAGGTAGCAGTGTCACCCAGGGAGGATGGAGGGACGTGCCAGACCAGGGAATGGTATCCCTTGTATAGTCTGCGAAGAGAGGGGAAGCCCTGAGCCTGCCTTGTGTCAGGGCTGGGAGGGCCCTGGGGTGTTGCCAACATCCCCCAGGGGCAGCAGTGTCCCGAGGAATTAATTTGGTGTCCTTTTGCCCTCCCTGAACTTGTGCTGTGTGGTGCTGGCTCACTGCAGGCACAGTGGCAGCAGACTTAGAGGCTCAGCAAGCAGTGCTACTGCCAGGGACCTTACTTTGACACCAGCAGTGCCAACAGCCTCAAGAGGTGAGGGCTGCTAGTTCTTATTCTATCCCACCTCATGCCACCCTGTCCATCTCTGTCCCATCTCATCACTTCCAATCCTGTTCCATTCTGCCCTGTCCATCCCATACAGATCCTGTTTGTCCCACCCTGCCCATGGAGTGCTGGCCACCTGTGGGACCTCACATGGTCCCCGCATGCCAGTAGGATGCTGAGCAACTGCCCCTGTGTTGCAGGCACCTCTTTGATCCCATGAAGTGCATCTCCTGTGACAGACCTCTGGCCGCAGCCTCAAGGCCGTGAGTAGTGTGCAGCCCCTGGGTCAGTGCTGCTCTGCACCTGCACTACTGACCACTGCCCAGCTCTGCCTTGTTTTGCTCACCTACAGGCCCTTGGCGACAGTCCTGAAGGCCAACCTGCACCTCCAGTCCCATCAGGCCAGTGCTGGTGGCTCCAACTGCCTGGCACAGCAGCTGCCAGGGAGGTGAGGGCAGGGAGCTCCCTTCCTATCCCACTGGGGTCTCTTTCCCTTGGCAGTAATGGTAACATCAGCGCTCCCTTCCCAGGGAGACTGAAGGGCACATCCAGACAAGAGCCAGCAGTGCTTGAAGTGGCTCAGGTGCCACCTGCTCTATGACCCAGCCTCATGTCCTGCTGCTAACAGTGCCTCTGCTTTCTGCCCTGAAGGCACAAAATCCCCCCAGCCCTCTGCCCAGCACACTGCAGAGGTGTGCCACAACCCCAAGTACGGCAGCCAATACGTGTCCCCATACTGCTGTGAGTGCCTGTCCCAGGTGTCCCACACACAGCCAGCCCTGCTGTGCATGCTCACCCCGCTGTGTGCTCCCAGGGCTGTGCCCCACACTGTGATGTTTGTCCTTCTGTGCTGCAGGTGCTGCCATGTGGACAAGGATGGTCTCCTCAGCGGGTCACTGGCCGGCCTCTGCGGGTGGCAGCAGGATGGCAGGTGTCTGAGCTGGCTGCAGGTGGTGTGAGTGTGTACAGCAAGGGGTTTCAAGGATTGGAGGGGTGGGGGCCACGCTGCCCCAGCCTCTCCTTCCCTCTCGCAGCCTTTTATCACAGGGTAACACCATATGTCATAAATATCTCTCCTCTGCTGCCTTGGCTCTGAGCTCTGTGTGGTTCTGAGCATAGGGGGTATCCTGGGGGGGGACCTGCAGGGGTCCTGGTGCAGCCCCCAGGATGGGGCAGTGCAAGTGGTTCCAGCCCCATTGTAGCCCCAGCCAAGCGTGTGCTGCTTTCCCCACAGCACTTTGAGTTGTTTCCCCACAGAGATGCTTCTGAGTCCCAGTGAGCTCTCTAACCAGTCCAGGTCTGTGGTTAGCCCTGGGCTGGAGCATGTCTACTACAAAGACAGGCTGAGGAAGCTGGGCTTGTTCATCCTGGGGAAGAGAACGCTCTGGAGAGACCTCACTGCAGCCTTTCAGTATATAAAGGGAGCTTATAAGAATGATGGACTTCTATAGGGCTCCTTAGTAACAAGGAGCAGCAGTTTTAAACTAAAAGTGGAGAGTTTTAGGTGGGATATAGGGAAGAAATTTGTCACGCAGAGCGCAGTGATGCCCTGACCAGAGTCATGAGTGCACCATCCTTGGAGGTACCCAAGGCCATGGATGGGGACCTGGGCAGTCTGAGTTGGTGGGAGATGTTACTACCCATGGTGGGGTTGGACTGGATGTTCCTCACATCCCACCACTGCTGCAAACGAAGCAAAGACACTGGGTTCAAAGCAGAGCGTGTATTGCAAGCAGCTGCGACATGTCCAGAGAGACTTGCAGCTGCCAGGAGAAGAAAAGAACAGAGGGGTTAAAAATGATCCCGGTCTGTAGGGTTACACTTTGTCATGCAAACAGCCCCAGGGCAAACCCCATCCCAGGATGGTGAGGGGATGTTGCGTGGCTCACCCAGGGCTTCGCATCTGCCCCCGGGGCTCTACGCCTGCCTCAGCCCTGCTCACCCCCAGCACAGCACATACAGGGTGCAGGAACAGCCCTCGCTCTCCTTCTCCTCCTCATGAAGAACCAATGTGGGGTGTCTGCCCCCCATCCTGCCACGTGAGGCCAAAGGAAGGGGGCACTTGGGCCAGGTCCGGCGCAGGGACCATGAAGAAGGAGCCTCTTTCTCCATAAGTGTCACTCGCATGCAAATTCCAGTGTCCCAAAGGAGGGGGCTGCACCCTTCCCGAGTCCAGGCAGAGGCTGGCAGCAGTCTGTCCCACGCAGCCTCCCGCTATCCCTGGGGAGCTCTGTTCAGCTCTAGGACAAGTAAAAACTACTTCAAACCAAACCCATGCAAGGCAGCTATTTGCTCATGTGTCTCTGTGGCTGCCAGACCCCCTGGCAGCAGTTTATCTCCTCTTTGGGGAGGGGGGGGGGGAAATATATATATAAATTTATATGTAGGGGTCCCCGCTGCAATCACTCTCCACCGCAGCCTCATCTCTCTGCCTCCATGGTCACATTGGCCTTCTGTTCTGCCGTGGCCTGTTGGGAGACGGTGGCGGGCCAGCCCGCGGGCTGCGCTGGGGGGGTTGGAGTCCACATGGTCTGCTGCTGGCCGGGGGGTGAGGCCGTGGGCCAGGCGGGATTGAAGGCCCCATGCTGGGGCAGCGGTGGGGCCGGGGGTGGCGGGGATGTCGCCATAGAGGCCACGGGGCTGCTGCTGTTGAAGCTCTCGGAAGCCTTGAGGCGGGAGAACATGGTGAGGGCGTCGGGGAAGTTGGGCGGCGTGGCTGGTGTGTTGGCAGGAGTGCACATCTGTGGGAAGGAAAGAGGCGGTCAGCGGGGCCGGGGCTCGTCCCCAGCTTATGGTCTCCATCTTTTGCCTCCCACTGAGGCCTGAGGCAATGCCCCTCAGCTCTGCTGCACACAAAGCTGCCTGGACCTGATGCACAGCACTGATCTGTAGGACCTTGCCAGCAGAACCCAGCCCCTGGCCTGGGGTAACGTGGGTGTCGTGGAGGTAAGAAGTGGCACAGAGGCAGAAAGGGACCAGACATCGTGTCCTGATGATGTCCCACACAGCAGCTGCCAGCAGCCTTGGGACAGCACTGCCTTGGTCTCTGCTGCAATCTTCTCACTTTACTTTACAGCTCTGCCAATGATGCTCCCTGTGGGTAGCAGATGTTTAAGGCTCTGAAGATTGATTTTGCACCCAGAGCTCCTGGATGGGACCCTGCCGCGTGTGCTCCTGTGCCCAGCCACGCTGGAGGCTCCTTCCATACCACTGCTGTCCTGCTGCCATGTGGCTCTGCAAGTAGCAGGCTCAGCTCCTGCCCCAGCCCCTTCCCACGGCAGCCCAGCTCTGCCAGGCATTCACTCTGCAAGCTTACTGCATGCTTCAAATCCCCAATTGTCCTGTAGAGTCAAATAAGGACACAGCAGCCAGCAAATCCCTAAGACACATCTGCCCAGGCAGATTACAGGTTGCTGAGGCACGAAAGTTAAAGGGGCAGAATCTGAGATTGCTTGGGCAGACAGCACCCATGTGCATGCATGGCCTCATGTGTGCTCATGTCCTTTGTGTGCCCCTGCAGGGACAGGGGTTTGCACACTCAGGTGCTCCAGTGAGAGCACAAGAGCTCACGTGTTTACAAAGTCTATGTAGTCTGGTGCTCCAGAAACCCCCAGCCTCCATGGCTGCAGGCCATGCCCAAAGCATCCTCTATCAGAGCACTCTTGCTTTCACTCTGGGAGCTGGGAAGCGGCGAGCCGGGCTAAGTGATGGCCCCATGTGCTTGCCAGCTGATGCTGTGGACAGGAGGGGTGGAAGAGCACTTACCATCTGATGGTGGTGGCTGTAAGGGATGTTTGTTTCTTGGAAAAAAGCACTGAGCGCAGTCTGTAAAAAAAAAAAAGGAAAAAGCAAAAAAAGGAAGGAGATGTTAGCAGCAGCATACAAACAGGGCACCTACACCATCCCTGCACGCACAGCCTGCTTCCAGCTTGGGGCTCACATCGTGTGAGAGCCAAACTGCCCTAACACAAGCTTGTCCACCCGGCCCAGCATCTGTTTCAGCTGGGACAGCGTCCAAGCCTGACCCTGGGGCTGCACTGCACAGGCACTGCCACCTGCCTCTGGGGCCAGCAGGAGAACAGCCCTGGTGCACTGGCTCTGCACTCCACGTGCAGCTGCTCCCGTGGCCCCAAGCAATGCTGTGCTCTGCATCTGCTCGCAGCAAGGCAGGCAGCCATCGTGGTGTTCAGGTCCATGGCTGTGCATGGAGCAGGGCCCGGCTGGATTCTCACAGCTGTCAGCAATGCTGCAGGAAGGGAGAGGAGGGAAACCAAACCTAACCCCAGCATGAGAAGCACAGTGAGATGCTGAGAAGCACTGCTGAGATGTGCATCCTAAACGGGACAGATTGTGGGCACTGCCTTTGTGCTGGGAGCTCCCCGGAGCCACGGGTGGGACTCTGCCCACTGTGTGCACTGGGGCGTGCTGAATTCAGCTGCCAGGCTATACGGCATGACCGACATCGTTTTGGTTTGCTTCCAGTTCAGACCAGTAATAATCTGGTGAATGTATCACATGCCCGTGGCATGTGACAGGCTTGAGGGCTGCAGGGCGTGGGGCACAGAAGGGTGAGGAGGGCAGGCACCAGGAGCAGGGCTGAGAAAAGGCAGCGGGGCCGACTGGAAGCAGGATCAACAACAGCGAGGCTGCCCCACGTTCTGCACCGGGTGGTAACTGAACTGGGGCTAGGAAACACAAATCAGTTCAGCTCATTGATCCAATGGAAAACAGCCCTGGAAAGGTGCAGCTGTGCTTGCAGCACTGCAAAGCTGGAGACCTGCTGCTGGCCATTTACAGCAGGGTTTATGGCTTCCTGGTTAACCTATCAGCACTACGTGGCAGCCAGGGGTTACCTGGTTGCTATGTCCCATGAACAAAACATGAGAATCCAGAAATGGGTGGGGGAAGTGATTGCTGCTCTGGAGTCTGGTAGCTCCAATCTGCAGAGGGGACACACAGCAGTGGGGCTGGCGGGGTGGCTCACGCTGTGCTTCTCTGCCTGGGCTCAACAGCTCTGGGAGCACCCAGTGCCCTGCGTGGCACTGCAGAACTCAGTGATGGCTGCAAAGCACGAAGGGGGTACAGCCCTGCAGATCAGCCCCAAGCAGGCTGATGGAACCAGGGTAACTTCCCTGCCACTGTGCTACCTTCATCCTGGGTAAGCTCCGATGGCACTGCCCTACAGCGTAACACTGCAGACAGAAAGGAACGTGGTAAGGAGGAGAATGCAGTGAACAGGAAACGTGCACACAGGTGTGGGCTAAAGACTGTAGGCTGATTAAGTGTGCTCTATGCTCCTGTTCTCCAAGTGGCTTTGTATCTGGGGCTGTGCCACCAGCAGAAGGGACAGAGAAGATCCCTGTTGTCCCCTGAGCCCCCTCCCCTACCCTACCCAGAAGCCATCATCTAGGTGGGGGAAGCACATCACAGACAGTCCCTGTGCCCAAACACTGCATCTCTTTGCCTCCATCTCCATGTTCCCAGCACTCCGGGTCTCACGTTTCCAGCTTCAAGGCGCAGCTGCCTCCAGAGACCTGGCATCTGTGTGTCCACCAGGTGCCAGGACCAGATGTGCCCAGAACTGTGGGTGCCACCTGGTCTCCAGCCAGTGTCACAAGTGCCAGGAGCAATCAGTGCAAAGGCAATTAACGCTCTTGACTGAGCTACTGCAGGGGATTTGTCCTGGGGACGTGAGCACCGGCGGCTCCAGGGGCTTCAGCCACAAAGGAAAGGGGAAGGGGCTGGATAAGCAGAAATACATCAGCAGAGGAAGTAGAAACCCAACCACAGCCAAAGCAGAGCTAAAGAACTGCTCCTCCTCTCGCTCCCCTCTCACAGCCTCGCTCCCCTGAACACACACTGCACTCAGCAGCAGCAGAAAGAGCTATATTTTAAAGCTGACGTCTTCTTATCCCTCCCGAGCAGCCCCAGGGGCAATCAGCACATAGCAAAGCCAATTAATATCCTTCTACCTGAGCAAGGAGCCTGAGCCACAGATCAGCTCAGCGCTCTGCTGCCAGGTCCTCGGTGGCATCTCCCTGTGAGATGGGAGCGAAGGGACGGCGAGTGGGAGAGGTGACCCACGCGTTGCCTACAGCCCTCCGGACGGGGCCATCACCCCTCTGCCTCCTCCTCGCTGTCCGTGAGTGGCAGCAGACCGCCAGGCCAGCCGCTGTGCCCCCGGAGGAGCGCTGTGCGACCACAGACAGCACGAGCAGAGGCAGTGCGAATCGGCACCGGGCTCATCAGAACTCCAGCAATTTATTCTCACCGCAGATCCGGGCCAGCCGGCAAAAGGGCAACGCACTTTAGAACAAAAGCCTGAGAACACGGCATTCTGGAGGGGAGGCAGCACCTCCCCGGCGGGGCTCCCTGAGCAAGCCGTGCCCAGCGGCCATTTTGCAGAGGGAACGATCTGACCGTTGCACCAAAAGTGAGTGGGAACGTGGTAATGGCTCCTCGCCTGCGTTTGTTTACAGCCGCGCTTCCTCTGAGTCATGTGAGCTCCAACCGGCAAGGAGAGGCTGCGAGCACTTGTGCAACTCGCCCGGCGGTGGCAAAGTTCTGCAAAGAGTCGGCTTTAAGAAAAGCGACTTTTGTCACCCGTCCCTAAGGCTGCGCAGGGCGGGGGGAGCCGATCCTACGGGCGACGAGGGACACCGCTACGCCGTGTTGGTAAACAAAGCCCGGGGCTGCGTTACGGAGCAGGGACACGGCAGCGTTCGCTCGGCCCCTTACGTCCCGCATGGCTGCGCACAGCCGGGCTTTGGATGCCAACACTGGGGAGTCCCGTAGGTGCCGGCGATGGGCGGCTGCCCACGGCTGGGCACAGCAGAGCCGCCCGCTCCGCATCCCGCCCCAGACCCGCAGCGCAAAACAGACGCTTCAATTGGAGGGGCGCCACGAGCGTCAGGTCCATCAGCTCCAGGCCGGCGAGCTGCCGGGGCTGCACGGGAACAGACAAAACCCCGTTCAGGAGCAGCGTGCCGTGCCGCGCCGTGCCGTGCCATCGCCGCCGCGCTTTCAGAGTGCGGGAGCGAAGCACCGCAGCGCCCACCCGAGACCGCGCCGTGCTGACGGCGCTGCCCACGTCCCCGCTCCCGCAGCGGGGAGGGCCGGGAGCGGCACACGGACCGTTCCACGCTCCCCCGCTCCGGGGCTCCGCGCGTGGAGGCCCGCGAACGTGCGCTACCGCGGTGCCACGCGCGGGGGCCGGGCGCGATCCGCGCCCCGCCGGCAGCGCCGGTCCCACCCGCGTCCGCGGCGCCGCGCTCCGACCCCGCGCTCCAACCCCGCGCCGCCCCGACGCGCGCGGGGCTGGGGGAACCCGCGGCCTCCCCGAGCTCCCGGGGCGGCCTCACCTCGAACTGCCAGTGTGCCGCCTGCAGCAGCTGCTTGGCCTGGTCGGCGGCGCAGCCGGCCGCCAGCACGAACTGGTTGATCATCACTTGGTGCTTGAGCTCGTCCATGGCCCCGGCCCGCCGCCCCCCTTCCCTCCCCCCCCGCCCTCACGGCGCCGCCACCATCGCGGAGCCGGCGCGGCTCACGCCAATGTTTACTGGGCACTGACTCACGGCGCCCGGCCAGCCCCGCCGGCGGCCGCGCGGGGCGGGGCGGGCGGGGCGGCCGCGCGGGGGGTGCTGGGAGATGGAGTCCCCGCACGGTGCTCAGCCGCGGCGCCCCGCAGCCTCGCGGACTCCGTCTCCCGGCATGCCCCGCTTTGTTTGCAGAGCGGCGGCGGGCGTCGACGCGAGCTTGAGTGACGCTTCCGGGCAGCCAACCGCCGCCCGCGGTGTGGTAGTACCTGACCATATATGGTCAACAACGCCGCCACTTCCAATGAACGGGCGGCGGGGGCGGGCCCAGATGGGGCGGGGCGGGTCACGTGGGCGGGCGAGCGGGGTGGGGGGGGTGCGGCGCGGGGCGTGCGGTGTTTACAGTCGGCCGCGTGCGGTTTCCTGTTGACGTGCGGGGAGCGGCCGCGGACGACCGGCAACGGCCCGTGTGCCGCGAGAGCCGTGAGGGCAGCGCAGGGCCTGCCGGGCTCCCGCCTCGTGTGCCAGAGCCGAGGCCTGGCACGGCGGTGGCGGCGGCGCGGGGCTCCCTGTGTATCCCGCGAGCCGTTGTGTCGCTCCCATCCCTGGGGTGCAAACCCAGGTGCGCTCCTGACCCAGCAGCCTGTGTCTAGAGAACGTTCTGGAAGCCTTATCCGCCGGGAAAGGGTGCTTTGAGCGGCGTATGGCCGTAGTGGGAGGCGCAGGCGGCGCTGCGCGAGGACAATGGTGCTGCTGAGTACCAGGAGCGATCAGTGTGCGCGTGGGGAAGAGCAGCCGATGGAGTGAGATGGGGAGCGCTGCTGCTCCTTGGGGCTGAGGAGGGCTGAGGGCCTCCAGGAAGCCGCTCCAGGCTGCAGCTCACGTTGCCATGTTGGGCTTTGCCTCGCTATGTTCCATAGCCAGGCCCGTGCTCTGTGTATGGCTGCAGGTCACTGAGCTGCAGTTGTAGCTTGGGTGTTGGACCAAAGCAGGTTGGAGCCTGCAGCCCTCAGGCTCAAATTGCCTCAGTGTTGCCTGAAATTGTATGTCTGGAGCCAGCTGTCCCTCGGTGCCTGGGTGTCCTCCTACAGCCGCTGCCCCAATTTCAGCAAGGAGCCATCTGTGAAGAGGGGAGCATGTCAGGGAGCGATGCAGAGGGGAAAGAAGCAGGAGGGCTCTGCAGCCAGCAGGGCAATCCTCCCGCAGGATTACATTAGCTAGAGAACACCGTGCACTTGTGGAGATCTTGCAGCTTGGTTTGTGTAGGGGGAAGGGCTGGCCTGGGTCCAGCAGGGTGTCTGGGGAGAGCTGTGAGCTCTGTGCAGTGTTAGCGAGGCAAAGTTCACAGGCACGCCACTCCTTCTGGCCAGGAATAGCTGTCAGCACTGTCTCCAGGGCTCTGTTTTACAAGCAACTGAAAAACAGAGTAGCAGGGAGGGGGCAGAAGGCAAAGCATTTTGCTCTGTTAGGCCACAAGTTCCATGCAGCTGGCTGGACTTTGGCTGAGCAATAAGCAGCAGGCTGCAAACAAACACTCCTTAGTTACAGGGCTGCTTGTGGCTCCAGGATGCACCGTGAAAAGCAGCAGTGATGCTGTGGGAGGCTGGGTGCTTCCTTGCAGGGCCATCACGTTCCCAGATTGACGTTGCAGTGCCCGAGGTCCAACCTCGACACCCTTTTGGTGGATGAGGAGATGGTGCACTGGGTGCTGGTGCTCTGGGACCCGGTGCCACGGCTCTTGGTGGCAGTGAGCTGAGGACAGAGCTCCCAGCGGAAGGATCTCCCCTGCACACTGCTCCTCCTCGGTCACCCTGCTGAATAGCACCGCTTCGCCTCTACCTCTTGCCTACAACCACGCACGGCCGGGGTCCCGCCCCGCACACAGTGCGGACGACGCCAAAACCCTCACTACTGTGCGCAGGACGCATCTCTGCGCATGCGCGGCGAGAGGCGCCCCCCTGCCGGTGCAGTGCCGCGGGAGGGGGGGGGGGGGGGTTGAACGGGGGGGAGGCTCCGCCGCGGGGCCTGACGGGAGTTGTAGTCGCGGGCTCGGAAGACTCGCTATCCCAGCGTGCTCCGCGCCGCCGCCGCCGCCGTGAGTGCGGGTGCGGGCCGCTCGCCGCCGCGTTAACGTGCCGCCCCCGGGCCGCCGCCGCCATGGGCTCCCTGCTCAGCCGGCGCATCGCGGGCGTGGAGGACATCGACATCCAGGCCAACTCGGCCTATCGCTACCCGCCCAAGTCCGGTGAGGGTCGCGGCTGCGGGTGGGGAGCGGGGCTTCGCGCGGGGCCCGGCGCCGCTCGGCGTCCCGTCTGGGCCTCCGCCGGGAGCAGCGCGCCGTGCGCTGCCCCGCTCCCCGCTCTGGAGCCGCCGTGGGGCGTCGGGGGGAACTCGGAGCGGGGCTGACAGGCGGTCGCGGGGGAGCGGTGCGGGGCCGCCGCCTCCTCAGGGCGGGAACTGCGGCCAGCGGGCTGTCGCGGCCGTGTGCGCGGAGGGGGTTCGGAGCGCCGGGCTCTGTGCCGCGCTCACCGCGGGCCGGCTGCTGCGGCCGGCACGGCTCGGCTGCTGGGCGGCGATCCGTTGCTTCGGGCGTTCTGATGTCGCCTTCCCCCGCGGTACCCACACGCGGTTCCCGTGGCTCGGGACGGCTGCTGTGCCCGGCCGGCTGTCAGGGCTGTGACGGAGCCCGGGGTTCCCCTTGGGTTTGTTGTGGTGGCAGATCTGAAGCAGAGGCCCGCCGTCGTTGCACCCTGCCTTGTTGCAGGTTTGCCTTCGGTAAGGATGGGGGATTTCCACGAGCCTTTCCTGGTGCAGCTGCTCGGGAGCTGCCAGGCCTGCACGGCACTCACCCTAACGGCACAGCTGGCACCTGCCTGATGCTGGCACACGGACGGGATTTTAGATTTTAGATTCCAACTGGATTAATTATTACTGCTGCACACAATGAACCTTCAACGCTTCTTGGAGTTCATCACCGTTCAGTTTTCTCACTGTTGGAATTAGTTGGATCAGCGTTTAGGCTGTGTTGGGGTTTAGCCAATGTACTCAGGACAGCAGTGCTGTGTTCCTGGGGTCTGCTCCACACTCACCTCCCAGGAGCAGTGATGTCCCTGATGCTGTCACAGAGCCTACCACATACAGCCCCTAGTAAACCAAACAGCTGATGCATTCCAGCAGTCAATTAAAAATATACATTTATTTCCTTAACAGCTTTGGATGCAATTAGGTGCTTGTTAATTGTGGCTGAACTTTCTGTTGTGCTTGCTTGTGCTCTTCTGGAAAGCACGCTGGCTGTGGCCTTTCTCCTCACCTCCTTGAGGTTTATCCAGCAAGGCTGTGTTGGCTTCAAGGAGGTGAGCTGTTGGAACTCATACTGCTTTGTGCAGAACAGATCTGAGCTGCTTCTAAGCTTTAGAGTTAGAGGGTTACTGAGAAGGGAGTGGAAGGAATACTGCCATTGGCACAGCCTGCCTCATCTTAAGGTAATGTGTTCAGATGGACGCTGTCCCCTGGTCCTGTAGTCCTTGGGCTGGCTGACTTGGGGCTGGCAGGGCTGCTGTCCCTAGCACGAAACCCCACAGCCTGAAGCGGGTGTATATGATCAGATGTGATTCTATTGAGCTCACTGGAAATGGTTCATGAAGTTCTTTGGCTAAATGATTGCTAGTCCTAGCTTAACAATATTGCAGCAAGCTCTGTACTGCTTTAAAGGAAAGATTTCCCATCTGACATGTTGTGTGTTTGAATGCGTGCCCTGCAGTGCCAGCCCGACACCCCTGTAGGCTCCTGGCTGCCCATGAGCTACCTGAAATGCAGAAGAGTGGGCAGGGAGTGCTCCCTGGGCTGACTGTACTCCTGGGGCCCTGTGTGGCACTGGGGGTTCTCTGCTGCTTTCTGTGTCCCATCCCTCTGGGTCCAAGCAGGTCCTGACTCATGGCAGGTGTCTGGGCAAGCTGCTGTGTCTCTGACCAGCTGCTGGCTGGAATTGCTTTGGTGAATGCAGATCTGCATTCTGGAGCAAGTATGCCACCTGCTATGAAAGCTGTGTTATGCAAGGAGAAAGCCACAAAGTGTGGGCATCCCAGTGGTGATGGAAGCAGCATGTCAGCCTTGCTGTGGAAGGGAGTGGGGCTACTTTACCAGGCAGTATTGAGCATTGGCATCTTGTTGAGTCAGGGCTCAGTGCAAGTGCTGTGATGAATATTCACTTTTCCTCTATGGGCTATTGGTGTGCTCAGTGCTGGGTCAGCTGTGCTCTGTGGAAGATGGAACTGGCTGTTAGGGAATGCATCTTGGACCCAGTGAACCAAAGTCAATGACAAGGGGCTGGCAGATCATTCAGCAGCCTCCTGCAGCCAGCGTGCAGCAGGGGTAATGAAGAGTCCTGCTCTGAAAGTTCCTTGTGTGGTCCTTTAAGGTTCTGGTTATGGGTTGTCTGCATTTCCCTTCCTGCATTTGGACAAGTGCTGTAAGGTGGCTCCTAATTTCCTTACACTGCTTTTCACTGGTACCTTTTAACCTCCCTTGCTTTGTGGAACCTGCAAGCATTGCTGATGCCTGCCAGGTTGGAAGGGAGTTGGAGGAGTGCCCAGCCTGTAGGGAGGAATCAGTGCCTCCATGCAATGGGCTAAAAGCAGGTAATCACAGCTCCCGATCCTTGCTGTGCTTCTGTGCTTGGAACAGTAAAACGATCCGTGTCATTGCACGCAGCCTCGCCGTGTGATGCCCCTATCACTTTAGCAACCAGCGAGCAATGCACCAGTGCTTCTGCAGCTCATTTGTCAGCTCATTGCTTGTTCCACAGAGCTCATCCGCAGTGTGCAGAGGGCAGGCTGCACCTGCCCTTGGGATGGCTTTCCTCCCCCTGGAATAGGTGCTTGCAAGAAAATTGCAGACCTTGGCTTTTTTGGGAGCAAAAAGGAGAGAGATGATGCCTCCATGAAACCTGCTTTGTTGTTTGGACCCAGTCTGTCACCTTGCTCTTGGCTCGTGAGCTGCGTGCATCGTGACAGTGCTGGGACACAAGCACTGCAGGTGCACTTCCATTGTCCCTGTTATTGTGCTGTACTCCTGGAGGCCTCCAGCCCCACCTGCTGCTCCTTCTTTGCCACCTTCTCCACAGGCACTTGTCTTATGGCTCAGCAGCAGTTTCTTCCTTTGCTGTTCTAATTGCTTTTGTTGATCCGGGTTCTGTTCAGCCCAACTCGGAGCCAAGTTGTGATTTGCCATGTGATGGCTTTTGGTGACCTGGGCACTGAGGTTGGTGAGGCTGATTCAGGTGCTGGCTGAGGAATTAAAGAAAGATCCACTTCTTTCACTTCACCATTAATTCTAATAGTGGCAGGAAGCCTAAATTGTCATCCAACTGCACTCTCTTCACAAAGATGCTGCAATACAGCTGTCCCAAGCAATGCCTCCAACCGCCTTGGGATGCTCTGAAAAGCAAGCTGTCTTTGGAAGGTGCTGTGCTCAGTGGTGGTGAGCCTATGTCCTCTGGGGTGGGGTGCCAATGGCAGAGCAGTGAGTGACAAGGTGGGATGGATGGGCACTGGCACGGATGTGAGATGCCCAGAAATACAGGCTGGGCTCAGCCGAGCCCCACATCAGTGTGATCCTGGATAATCAGCTGCTGCAATTCTGAAACATCCTGCACGAGCATTGTCTTCGCAGTTAATCAGATGAAATGCTCCAAAACACGATCCTACCTGACCCACATAAAATGTGAAATCAATTCCTATCCCTCAGCATTCGTCGTGCTTTCCTGAAGCTCCGTGTAAGCATAAAGCACCGTGGTGTATCTCAGCTGCAGGGACTGCATCGAGCTGGCTGTGCTTGGAGGTTGTGTGCAGATCAGCATTTTAATTTCTTGCTTCTGGGGAGGGGTGGGAATAGGTGGTCTGCCAGCTGGAGTACCTGTGTTTCAGTCCTGTGGATTCTGAGTGGATTCTGTGCTGAGGTTGGTTGCTGTATCTGAAAGGACAGATGTGTTTATATTAAACATCTGGACGCTTGTAGGCTGAGCTCAGCAGCAGAGAGCACTCATCATTAGAGCACTGCCAGCTGTGCAGAGAAAGAGAGATTTCTCTTGAAGCATAAAGGAGGAAAACTTTAATGGAAAAAGCAGAACCGTTCATGAAAGCCCTTCCATTTCAGAGTAAATCACGCTCTTAGCTAGAGGGGCTGAAAATCCTTCCATAATGCCCCCATAGCCATTCATGTGAATAGTTACTGCTCCTGCAACTCATTTTAAAACAAATTTTAGGCTGTCTGTGCACCTAGAGAAAGTAAGGAGTGTTTGGCTCCGAGCTTAAAAACCCCACTCTGAAACTTAAGGGAAAATGGTTCGGATGGAGCCTTTCAACACCCTCCTGATTCTTAATCCTTGGAAGCTCCAACTCCATGAGAATGGAGAAATATTGGGAAGAGCTTTTTCTTTTCTGGAAAACAAGTTAAAATGGGATCATCTCCTCTGTAGAGATTTGTTCCAGGGTGATTTTGTTCTGTTTCTGCTGTTGGCAATGACCTTGTGTAGTACAGGGAAGGAGTGAACAAGCAAGTATTTTCTGTCTTGTGCTCATATGAATTGAAAAATGCATAGGCCAGCTGTTCTCTAGGAAGTATGGATTTAAATTTTTTCATAGAATATCCTGAGCTGGAAGGGATCCATGGGGATCATTGAGACCAACTCCTTTTGTTTCCTTTTTTTTTTTTTCCCCTAGGAAACTACTTTGCAAGCCACTTCTTTATGGGAGGCGAGAAGTTTGACACCCCTCACCCCGAGGGATACCTTTTTGGTGAGAACATGGATCTAAACTTCCTTGGGAATAGACCTGTTCAGGCAAGTTCCTATATCCTACCTGTTTTGCACTTCTGCTTCAGGCTCATAAAGCCTCTCCAATCAGGTTTCCCAATTGGAACATAGCATCAGTTTTCCCAATTGGAACATGGAAATATTTTGGGGCTTGCAGGTGGGAGATGGTGGAAAGCTGCCTGCTCCAGTGCAGAGAGCTTCTGTTCGAGTAGAAAGTGCAGGTAAAGAACACAATTAGGAAGGAGATGCTTCAAATGGAAATTCTGCCGGACGTGCAGTGCTGTGCAGGCAGGAGGAAGCCCACCATTGGGCCACCCTGTGCCACGTCTGTGTGCAGGGCAGTGATGAAGAGCTGACCACTTCTCCTTTGCTCTGTGAGCAGCAGCTGCACAGCACTCCAAGGAAAACAGGAGATGCAGCTGTCAGCTCAATACCCGATGTGCTTATGGCTGCAGGGACTGGTTGTGCAGCCTCAGAGTTGCATTATCTGTGTGTGTCTCAGCCTGCGTTCCCTTGCAGACATTCTGGCACTGAATTTCATTTCTTCAGAGGGGAGTGGGTGAGAACACTATTAACACAGTGGGACATTTGCCAGATGGGTTTAAGAGTGGGAGGCTGTCGTGGTCTACAGTTTGCCAATGTAAGGTAATGCCCTTTGGCAGCTCTGATTAATCTTCAAGGAAAAAAAAAACAAACCCACTTGAACACACAGCAGCAACACAGCTCTGTGGAAATTGGCCAGTTTCTCCTTTTGAAATAACTGAGGACTTGATTGCTGTGTGTGCAGCGCTGCTACTGACCACAGTGCTGAGCCGTTGGGTTGCAAACAAAGCAGTTGCTGCCTCCATGAAGTCTCTGCTGCCTGTGGCTGTGGATTGGCACCCTCTTGTTGGTCAGAAATGTCATGTTTTCTTTCAGGCTCTGGATCTTGCCACACCAATATGTTCCTGTGGCCCAAGGGAACAATGGTACAGGGCTGTGTGTTGGAACTGCTTGAAGCTCGGCAGGAGCAGCATTAGGCTGCCTGCTTAGCAGATTCCTCATTTCTATGGATACACACATATTGGTGATCCCTGATATTCCTCTGAGTGAGTTGTACTCTCTCTGGTAGCTCAGCATCACTGCGCAGCTCCTGGTAGCTGTGTCTGAAGGACCACAACTTTGATGTGGCTGTTGCTGGTTACGTTCCCCATAACTGTCACCCTGAGAACCTGTCTGGTAGCTCTGTATCTCTGTGTCACAGTGTTGCTCTGATGCAGTGTGATTGCACTTTCAGTCTGAGCACCTACAGAGCTTGCAGACATTTCAGCCTGACTGCTCTGAGATGCAGTAGGGAGATCTGCAACAGCAAGGGCTACAGGCCCCACACTGAGCATTTCATTGTGGAGGTTCTTTGACCAGTGTAGAAAACTAGTCTGCAGCACCATCCTCCTGCATTTAAAGGGCAGTCTGTGAGAGAAGATCTCTTGATCGTGGAATTGAATGAGGACCCCTATTCCCATCTCTCTTTTTTTTTTTTTCTCTCCCTTCCCCCATACATTTGCCTCATTGTTTCAGAATAAAAGAATTTCCCCCAGTAATCCAGAGCTTCTGTGTGCTGATTATCAGTCAGTCACTGTCTGCATTCTGTAACACATGTGAAAGAGCAGCGTGTCTTCTGCTCAAGCTGGAGGTAATTTCTGTACTCAAAATCCTGTGAGAGCGAGGCTTTCTAGACTGCAGATTCAGAGTGCGGAAGAAGAGCTTGTGAGAGTGCCCTTGTTAAGGGACATACCCCTGGTATGCTTGGTCAGAGCAGAATTTTCACTCTGAAATGTGCTTGATTTATCTGTAAATACAATTCTCTGTCACTGTTCTTTGGAGTTAGATGAATGTTTCTTGATTTGGGTAAATAGTTTGTTGGGTAACGTACTGCTTCCTTATGTAATAAGAAGACGACAACCGTTTGCTTTTGTATTTCAGTTCCCATATGTGACCCCAGCTCCCCATGAGCCCGTGAAGACGCTGAGAAGCTTGGTGAATATCCGCAAGGACTCTCTCCGCCTCGTGAGGTACCATTACTGCCTGAACTCATTTCATTCAGCCCAGGGATCCGGAGCATCTGGAGCCAAACTGTCAGTTCTGTATGGGTTGGAGGAACAGCTGAATCCCAGATTTTTGTTGGTAGACGTATTCAGAAGGTTCTGGGTACCACTGATCAGAGTTTTCAGGCAGCTCCCGTGCTTCTTCATCACTGGACTTAAGCAGTCTGTATTTTCAGAGAGAACCAGTATGAGTCTTTACAAAGAGAACAGAGTGGTAAACAAAGCCTTGAATTTTGCCTGCTATTGCTAGCACAAATGGAACATATTAGTCGGGTTAATAAACTCTTCAGACAGATTCCTTTCTGCATTCTTGTGTAAGGAGAAGCCAGAAAGTAGTTGCTCCTGGTGCAAGTCACTGACAGGGAGCACTGATTGGTTTTGAGTGAAACTTCCTCAGCTTCCTCCTGCTGCCAAGACAAAGTTTGGTCCTGGTGTTATGTGCTATTGTAAATGGCTTCTGTCCCACGAGTAGGGAAAGGAGTTCTGGGTAGTCTTGGAGATCTGTTATCTTCCACTGCTTTACACAGAGAGCTAAGGCCATGCTAACGAAAATGTGACTTCTGGACTAGATGCAGTGGTTCACACTTTGACTTGAGGCTGCCCTCTTTCACACAGATGGCTGAAAAGCAGAGACCCAGCACACAGTGCTTTGTTTTGGTCTGAGCACCTGGGCAGATGTCCAGGCTAAGCATTTCCCAGAGATCCTCAAGTCTCTGAGTTCTGTGTTACGGAGCTGGGGTTGGAATGTTGGCAGGGGGGCAGGTTCAGCTCTCAGCCAAGGTGATTCTGAGAGCGTGGTGTAAAGTGAGCCTGTTGGGTCATAGCCATGCAAAACCTCCAGTTTATTTTTATCTGAAAACTGACGTTGTTTGTTTGTTATTAAATGAGCGATACCTGTTGTTTCAAAATCAGTTAAACAGGAAAAGAGAGAACTTCTGAAGAAGTAACCATTGGCAAACTGTTTTGAACGCTGTCCAGCTTTTTCAGCTAAGGGCTGTGAAGTTCTTTTCTGGAACAAAGTCTCACATTCTTCCCAGACTTGCTGTGGAAAGGGCATTTCTTTCTTCTTTCAAACATCCGCAGTACAACAGAGGAGTTGTTGTCGGGGTTTAGTTTAGTTCATACAGTTCTATCATTCTGTTTTCTGTGATTTCATGCCCTGCCAAGCTGAGTTGCAGCTCTGGACTATTTGAGATGTAGTACCTATGTACCTCAGCATTATCTTAGTTTTGCACCCCTGTAATTGCCAGTGCTTTCGGTTCTTTGCCTCATGAACTCTCACAGGCTCTTGTACTGCTGTTAGAGCTGATGACAGCACCACCAATACTATTCTATTTTATACCAATGTAGACCCAAAATGGGATTTTAATTGCCAGTCCTTAAGGGCATGTTCCATCATGTGCTTTTCAACTGTTCTGTACTGCAGGCTTTTTGTTTCTCCTTCTGTGTACATAAAGACACTTGCTGCCCCCTCCAGCGTAGTTCATTGGCATTTGATGGTTAAGGCTTGGAGATTCCTCCCAGAAGTAAATAAGATACCATTGAGCTGAGTGTCTAGATATGAAGTAGGCTCTGATGGTAACATCCCCATAGTCCATCCTTGTTATTTTTAACTGAAAATTCGTTGTTTTCCTCTGAAAAGAGTGTTGATTCATACTTTGGAATGTCGAGTTTAATGGAAGAAGGTGAAGAAATGTTCACCCTGGGCCTTGCTGTCACCAAAATTCTGAGCTTTGCTGAATCCTGCGTATTTCCAGTAGCTTTGGAGAGAAGCAATAGTCCTCTGGATGTTGATGTTGGAGTTGTGAGTCTTTGCCTGGGTGAGTGCTTAATTTCTAACAGGATGAGGCTCTGCAGACCTCAGAGGAGGGCAGCGTGAGTTTTGCTGTTAAGCATTGACAGAAGAAAGCGGTTTTGTGTCTGTCTTGTTGTCCTTCTTGGCCCTGGCTTGAGAGCTTCAGAGCTGAAGCACCTGATGGACAGGAACGGGCTGCTTGCACATACCTTGAAAGCACTTCCTGCTGCAGGAGGAGGATCAGCTTATGAGGCAGTGTTTCACAGGGCAGGAGCCCCCTGGCTCAGCCACTCTTCTTCGCTGTGGACTTTGGATTTTGAGTAGAGCCTCGTGGAACAGAAATGTGAATACTGATAGAGATTCTGATAGTGTGAATGTGAATACTGATAGAGCCAGTTCTTACTTTGTTTAGTGACTGCCTCAACACTGACTTACTGCATTTATGGGTGTATATCATGCTACAAACTCACACAATACTTAACATTTATTATGCACGTCTACTGAGTTGTTCAAAACCTTTAATTTCCTCAAAGGATGAAATCAGGTTCGACTTGACCCTTTTCTGTAATGTTGTCATGGCTGCTGTTAATTATATTTTTATCTTCTAGTTCTTTAACAGACGAGCAAAAGTTCCAGCACTTCCACTGTTTTATCCAGAAGGAATGTCAGACCAAGTGGCCTCAGCTCCCTTGG
This sequence comes from Perdix hodgsoniae, assembly GCA_035772895.1. Classification (NCBI taxonomy): domain Eukaryota; kingdom Metazoa; phylum Chordata; class Aves; order Galliformes; family Phasianidae; genus Perdix; species Perdix hodgsoniae. The sequence goes on from JAPSGF010000014.1 coordinate 1,950,896, forward strand.
TCAGCCTGCTTTGACTTTTACATCATAGCATTGGATCAGCTTTTTGTTCTCAAGGTGGTTGATCTGTTCTGCTCTGTATGTGTGATGGTTAAGGCTATGTCATTAACTTGTGTGCATGACCAAAAGGCACACTAACAAAGTCACTGGTTTCTAAATGAGTGCATGCATCTGAGGCCACCTCACATCAGCACTGTCTGTGGGGCTTGACTGAAATGTACACTGTAAACTTCAAGTACAGATGGAGACAGAACAGCTCTTTAAACTCCTGAACCACCTCCTTGTATGACACGTTTGTTGCAAAGATGGGAGGAATGCAAAATGTGTGGCTTTGTCTTGCTGATCCCCTGAAGTTTACATCCTGCACCATAAGTGGGACATGAAATGTCTCTGCCTCTCAAAGTATGTACTCTGGTAGTCCTTGCTTGTCCCCTGATTCAGCTGCGGGCTGGCAGAGCTGCAACCTTTTCTCACATGAACTCCTTGTTATGTGGCCAGTGTTTTCATTAATCTCCAGCCCCAGCATGTTATGATGGGAGATGTGCAGGCAGCCTTACTGAGGCTGCTGCTGTTCAGAATGTGTGCTTTGCCCCTTGTTCCAGTGATGCTACTGCAGGCAGACAGGGCTCTAACTCCACTACTCTGCAGCAGTGCCCTCTCCAGAAGCCTGCCCACCAGGCACGAGGTTGTAGTAACTAGGTTGTCCAGAGTGCCAGATCAATTCTAGTCCAGGTTTCTCCCTTTTCTACTTAAAAGTGTGGGAACGTGTTCTGAATGCTGGTAGGGAGCTGCAGGAGTGAGCCTGGGAGCAGGAAGGTGATACGGGAACCTGGATGCTCAGAATGATTTCCCTGAGAAGACAAAACAGAATGGTTTTACTGTTGACATGTTGCTCTTGTGGGATCCACCCTCCTGCAGGTCTCCCACTTTGTTACTTGGGGCTATTCTGGATATCTAGGGGCTTGCGTTGTTGATCAGCAACTGTGCCTGCCAGCCTCTGTGTGCAGTGAGAATAGGTGAGCCAGCTATCCACCAGCAGTGCCTGCATGAAACAAGTGCTGGCTTTCCCCAACCCTACTTCTTCTGGAGGACTGACAGATGTGTGTTAGTTGGAGATCTTGTTCCTCTTGACCTTTGCTGCCTACCTTGGATCAGCAAAGGACCGCGGAGAAAGAGAGCTGATTTGCAGCTCATGTTGCTGCTTTCTCTGGACATGCACAACACTTGCAAGTGGAGTAGTGGATTGTTGCCTTCAGTCTTCTCACTGTGGTCCAGCACAAAATATTGAAGCTACAATCATATTTTCTATGGCTAGAATGCTTCTGGTGCACAGCCTTGAAGTGCCAAGATTTTATTCTTTGAGTGTCACCTGGCTGTGTGAAAGTACTCGTGGAGTACTCATATACAACAGAATACTCATTCTGTTACTGGTTATTGTCTCCTGGCTGCTGGAGATGTTTAGTCTGCCTGTTCCTTGTTTTTTGGTTGGTTTTTTTTTGGTACTAGCAGTTTGGACATATTCTAGCTTGATTTACTCCTCTGACTTAAGTGAACCTCTGATAAAAGTCTTGTTTTGAGTCTTTCAGACAGAAATGCAAGTGTATGCAGTACTTATCACAGAACTGTAGGAGTTGGAAGGGACTTCTGGAGATCCTCTAGCTCAACCCCTCCTGCTAAAGCAGGCTCCCAAGAGATTTAGGGAGGTCACGTTAGTACAAATGTGCATGTTTGGTATTTGATTGTACTGCTCTTAAATTTTATTTTATGCCTTCTGTATTAATTGGCTGAAGCAGAACATTTCATTCTTGTTTAGTGTGTTAAGTGAAATTCATACCAGAATTCTTAATTAGGCAGCAGTTATTACGTCTCAGTGAACTCGGTAAATATGAATTCCCTTGACAATTTTTAGGTTGAATGATGGAGGTGTGCCTAGCCTATTTCAGAGTGTTTTCAGCAGTTGCAGCATGTTTGTGGAGGCTGTTTAACGAGGGGAGAGGCCAATTAATACTGTGAACTTAGAGATGGTGCCAAGCTTTTCCTGAATAGTTAAGCTGCCTGGCACTGACCCAGGCTTCCTGGCAATTAAGCTAATAGTGATAGGCAGTGAGGCTGGGACTGGGCAGCAGAGCAGTATTGTGGTACACTTCTCAAAGCCAACCTGCTGCATTTACCATTACTACATAATACATGAACTAACTGTTGGACCTGAGGTTGTAGAATTGCAGTGGGGTTTGAATTAACATATGAGAATCTGCTTCTGTTCTGCCAGTGAGTCATGTCCTTTCTGTCATTTAGTGCTTAAGGACAAGGGGAGCTTTTCTCATAGTATGCTGTATTTGTTGTTTGTTCCAGAATCTGCTGGTTTTCCTGGCCATTGGCACACTTTAACTCACAGCTCATCCACATCTGCACCTTGCTGCCCTGCAGCCTGCCTGCTTCATATCACCTTCTTCACTGGATTTGTTGCCTGTGTTTTTAGCAGGAAGGAGGAGTCATATTCTGTTGTGGTGATCAGCTGTCACACAGTGGGATCCAGCTGTCCAGTAGCCCAAATCCAAGTTATTGCTCCCTTTCATGTTCACTGAAATACTCATTCTTGAATAGGTTATCATGTATCTGATGCAATTGAATGTGTTAATTTTTGTTCACATAATAAATGTATGTACCTCTCAGTCATGAAGAATGTTTCTTCTCCTGAAGTTTGATGTTCAGTAGTTGACCTTCTTGGCTCTTTCCACAGCTGTAGGACTGGATGAGATTTCTCAACATCGCTGTTACGTAATTCACTTCAATAATTTCAGAAAAATCTTGGAAGAACCTTCCTCAGAGGAAAGAAAGGAAATCTCCTGGGCGTTATGGAAGCCCATGATGACTTTTCTGCCCGGAGCACTTACGTTGGAGTACTCCTATCCTGATTTTCAGAGTGAACTTGATGGCTATGAAATACCTCATAAATACGTTCTAATCTTCTGGCGTTCTTTTGCAGGTATAAAGATGATGTGGACAGTCCTACTGAGGAGAATGGGAAGCAGAAAGTCCTGTACAGCCTGGAGTTCACTTTTGATGCAGATGCTCGTGTTGCCATCACAATCTATTGCCAGGCTACGGAGGAGTTTGTTGGTGGCATGGCCGTGTAAGTCTTGGTCTTGTGGGCACTTGGAGGGGTACAGAACCTCTCAGGTGAGGAGCCTGACAAACGTCTTTCCTTTCTTGCCTGTGAAGCAGTGCTGCTACTGATGATGGAAAATGAATTCTCTTTCTGTTTTATGTACTCTGATAGCTTTGAATATTGCTTTCACTTCCTTCCCCCACAAAGCCAATTTCCTCTCTTGTTCCCACATTGGTTTGTCTTTTGGATGTGGGGAAACCATTTTGTGTGCAACAAAGGAGAGGAACTCACAGCTGTGTGCTTTTTCAGCAAGATGATTTATGAAATTACAGAAGCAAATACCCTCCTCTTCAAATACGATCTGTTTTTCCAGATCACACCACTGAATAGATATTTGTGCTCCCCGGGGTGGGAGCATCTGGGCTGGCAAAGAGAAGTTCAGCTTGACATGTACATGTGAGTCTGTGAGGAACTGAGACCTATCCAAAGTCCCATCTGGGGATAAATGAGCACCTCAAAACAGGGTGTTGTAAAATGGCTGTCAGGAACATTTACTGCCCAGAAACCCTGCCTGTATGTTTTCTGTCAGGTACAGACTAACCTTTGGCTCACTGTAAAAATGTGGTGTGGATGTGATCCATGGAATCTTCCTCGCATATTTCATTGTAGTAATGTAGTAATGCAGATTTCAGAGCCTTTTTATCTAAGTGAGCACATTTAAACCGTTCCAATCAACACTGTGTCGGTCCTGTAAGATTACAAAAAATTTCCTCTCTTCACTGAGGGCTGTGGTGGCTGAAACTTGCTCTTCCTTGTGTGCGTTGGGCACACTTGAGCTGCTGGTACATGACTGCAGACTTCAGTAACCATGGAACAAAAAGTTCTTCTTGTTCTATGGGTAAAGGCTGCAAAAGCTCTTGGCTTTTTCCAGTAGAGGCTTTTGGCTGATCAGGAGCTCTGTGCACATAGTGCTGATGGCTTCTGCAGTTGTGCTCTTGATCTGGGGGTAAAGTCATGGCTTATTTAAGTGATCTGTAGGGGTTTCTGCAGGCAGAAATATGTATGACAAACCATAAAGTGGCTCATGTGCTTTATACAAAGTATAAACATCCCAGTAACGATCAGAAAAAGGCGGCTTTAGAAATGAGACAACTTCAGTGCTCCCACCCACATGTGCTTTCTTCCAAACTGGAGGATGTCCTGGTCCAGGATTTTGTTAGGCCCCTCATGTCTGTTGAAGATTGTGACTGCCTAGCTAATTAATTAATTAGATCCTTTTAAGTGATTGAAAAATCTCTCCTGACAAACTCAGAAAATCCCTTCAGCTCTGAGAAACTGAATCTAAATAGAGTGCAGCAGGATGCCTTAGAAATCCTGATGAAGTTTCCATGTTCTGTCTCTTAGGTCCTTAGGTTTCCTGTGAATTTAGTGCTAGTCAAGTGCTGGAATGGCAACCTTGGAGATTGAAGTCCTCTTTTCCTAATACAGGTACAGCGTGGACAGGCAGCTAGTTTTCCTTGTGCTGCCTTGCAGAGCATTCCTTGGTTTTCATCCCAAGAGGGAAACTGTTATGTGCTAATGGGGAGAACTGAAGGCCTCCATAGCCAGGGTGGATTTGCTATCATAGCTACTGCAGAGAACCTATTGTTTCTGGACTCTGTCTGTTCACTTCTGTAACTAGGAACTCTGTCCTCTCAAAACTCTGTCCGTTGATTGGACGTGGAAAACACAGTTTCTGGTTCACTTAGAAGGATGCTATTTTACTGAAATTTCATACCTTCCTCTTGTTCTGCTGTCTGTTTCTTAAAGCTTATGCAACAAACATGAATTACCTAATTGCTTTTTAAATTGAATTCCTAGGTACAGTTTCTGAAAGCTAACGTAACTGTCAACTTCAGATAACAATACATATTTTTAAATACAAAGTTTTTAATCCACCCTGTCCGTGGTTCACTGAAAGATGGATCTCTGCTCAGGTGATGAAGGAGAACCTTACCTGCCTCTGCATGAAACTGGGATCCGTGGTCAGTGCTCATCTCTTTGCCACATGTGGCTGATGTGACTGAGTTGCCCTGTTAGGATGGAAGCAGTTCCCAGAGCACTAACCCTTCATGCTGAAAGTCAAAGCACTTGGATTCAGCTCTTGCTTCCACTGCTGTCCTTTTATTTAATAAATCATAGTTTAATTTCCTCATAGTATAGTATTGATGAGCTGTCTATTTCTGCTCTGGAGTTCTTGCACAATAAGTGTTACAGAAAAATGGGGTGTGGGGTGCTGTACCAGAAGCCAGTAAACTTTTTGAAGGCATGATCCTGATTTCATGCAGATGTGTAGGCAGTAGGGGCTGGGGGAAGTGAGATACAAATATAGACTTTATAAGCTGCTTTAATTCAACCCAGGCTATTTTTCCATGTGGAAGTGGCTCATGAAGCACATCTTGGGGCTAGTGCAGCTGCCCAAATTAGGCATCTCTGCTTCTCTGGATTTGCTGGCTGCTAGTAAAAACCTTTTGAAGCTCTGATTTCAGCTTTGCAAAGCAGTTCTGAAGGGACAGTGCTATAATTACTTTGATTTATTATTTTCAAGTTCTAGTGGGGAAAAAGCTGTAAGTAGAGTAAACTGTAAGAGTGCCTTTTTAGTGCACTAGCAGGAATGCAGCTTCCCTCCATGTGAGGTGGTACTTTTCTCTTTTTCTCAATTTCTTTTAGTGCTGACACCTACATTTTAGTAACAAATGTGTGCAAGATTTGCACTGCGCTGTGTGTAAATCCAAAACTGCATTTCTTGCTGTCCTGCACTTGATTGGGAAGAAGACTGCTTTGTTATAAAGACACTTTTTTATTTTTTCCTTCCACTTTCCTAAATTGATGCTAATTCTTAAAATGGGAGAAACTTTCTGGACCATTTTCTAAAGCAGAAATTTCCTCCTAGTCCCTGGCTTGCAGCATGGCTCCTTAGAAGTGCTAGACAAGTTGTTCTTGCTTCTTTGCTGGAGAAACTGCCGAACTTGATAGCATCCGAACCTGATAGCATCAGTGCTTCTGCTCCTGTGAAACTACAGCTGGGAACATCATTATGTTCATGCAATTTGGAGTGGGAGGATGGAGGGGATGTGGCTCTCAGTGAGATGAGGCACTGCTTGTCATCAAGCTTCTGCTCACCTTGGAGCGACAGCATTCCCTTTGCCTGTGGTCTGTCTTTATGAATAGCCAGTCTCTGTGACGAGAGGGAAATGTTTCTGCAATCCAGAAGTCTTCCTCCCTCCTAGAACTGCTTGGGCTCCATCTAAAAGCCGCAGGCTTCATCAGCCTATGCTGCCTGTATTGACCTGCCTTAGAGAGTGTTCAGCACACTCCCAGCTACTGGTGTTGGGAGATGTGTTCAGCTGTACTGCTTCCCAGCCAAGATCTTGGCAACACATCTCCCAGCCACTGTCTGCCTCTTGTCCTAGCTACTGAACTGTGAATTTCACAGCAGGCTGTTGTTGCCATTATGGGATTGTAGTTGACCAATAAAGTGTGAAGATGGTATGTATGTATTTATCTGGGGAGAGGTATCCAGTACTTTCTGGTGTTACTGCAGATCCAGTAGCAGCCTCTTGAACAACATGGGTATTAGTTTGAATCTGGAGGGGACCACTGCTCTGACGATCGATCTGACTATCTCTTGTCCAGGTAGAGTGTGAAGAATCTGTAGATGAAAACATCTTAGCTCTTGGAGGAGCAGCTGGTGGGTGACCCTGAGCAGAGACCAGATCTGTCTATTTCGAGAGCCTTTTTAATGGCATGGAATAAATGGCAACCTGCTTCTGAAGAGCTCAGCGTCCCTATTATCCTCAGTTTTATGTGTTGTTGTGTCTGTTTTCTTTGATTTTGAGGAACTGCCTGGACAGGACATTTGGTGGGAGGAAGAACATGGGGTGTTGGGTCAGGAGGATATTTTAGAGACTGGGGATTAGGGAGCAGTTGGGTTTGTTCTGCTTGGCAAATTGTGGAGCACAGAGATTAAGAGCAGGCCAGAGAGGAGGTGTGCAAGGGATGACTGGGATGGGGCCTGGCTGAAAGGTATGAGAATCCCTGCCTTAGCATAGGGAGGCACAAGCACACAGATGTGTGAGCTACATCAGCTACTTGCTAGCGATCACCTACCTGTAGGTCTGTGCTGTCCCCTAGAGAAATGATAGGATGGTCTGCATTGCTTGCAGTGCTAGCAGTTCCTAGAGAATGCTTGAAGGACTTCCAGTTTATAGCCAGCTTTTTTCTGCAGTGAATGGTTTGTGTGTTTGTACCATCAGATTTATTGTAGGAGACAAATATGCTTTTGGGAGCAGGTAAAGAGATGCACATATTCTCTTTCTGTGTGCTCAGTGAATGTATCCTTTCCTTTTCTGGCACAGCCTTGATGTGTGCACACACACTATTAGGTTCCTGGGAGGGCCCCCAGGACTTTTCCAGCTGTGAGTATCCTGCTGACTAGCAGGAAGGGTTGTGTAGTTATAACATGGCAGCAGTGGACGTTTCCTCAGGGGAAGGAGTCAGACCAGCTGGAAGCACTTAAGGCAGCCAACTCTGAGGGCAGGAGCAATGTGCACAGATCATGAGCTGCTGATAAATACGACATGAGAGATGTGAGTTTTTGCAGTCCTTTCTTACGACAAAGACCTTCCTCTTTGGACAGAGGTGGTACTCTTTGTTGTCCTAGTAATGTTGCCAGTACTGTGTTTCTTTATTATAAGGAGTAAACAATGAAAACATGCCATTTTAGCTCTGCTAGTCTTCACCCTTCTTCAGGATTATGTTTGTGTTGCTGATGCACAAATGGGTGTGCTGGAATTTTTTTTGTCTAATTTCCTTGCTTGTGCTGCAATACCTGCTACACATTACAAACATTCTACCGCTGTCTTCCAAACTGAAGTGGCTGTGACACTGCAATACATGATGTATTTAGTCTGCATGTGGAGATTTGAATAGGTAGATCACAAAATGAAATCCGACTGAAACGTGTACTCAGCGCATGGCTGTTTTCACTAAAGCTTGTGTAGGAGAGACTCATATTCCTTTGTTTAATTAATAGCCTCTGTCTGTCTGTTCAGTGCCTTTGAAAGGTGCTCATGCTGCTTTTGGCTGTGGACTGTGGTGATTAATATGAATTCTTTGCACTGAGAGATTTCTTCAATGTGAAGAAATCAGAGGCAGAGCTTTTTTCTGCTAGGCACAAGCCTTAACAGCCAAAGCCTGCTTTGATCTATGCAGGCAACGGTCCCCAAGGGACTGTAGTGTACAAAGTTCACATGCTGAAAAGCTAAATTGTGTAGATTTCATTGAACAGACAAGCCCTCTGTCTTTAATAAGAGTTCTGGCCTTTGTGCTTTTCTCTGTTGCTGTTCTGTAAGTTGCCATCTTTGAAGCCTGGCTAGAGTTAGGAGTGCAGCTCTCCCTGCAGTGAGCTCATGTGAGATGGCTGCTGGTGCTGCAACTAGATCTGGATGGCAGAGTTTCATTCCATGGTAAGGTGTTTGTTTCTGGCTTGTCTTGGAAACCAAATCTGGTGAGGAGGCAGGGGAAGAGAATAGTGTGCATGGCAGTGACTGCAATGCACCAACTGAGCACCCACAACTTCTAGATGCTGTGTAGGAGTTTCTTGGTGCTGGATCTTGCCTAACTCTGGCTGTGAACCAGGGCTACAGCCTTCTTACATTTTGTTAGTGTTTCTTTTATCAATAAAAAATCACTTTAAGTTACTGGGGGTGCTTACTCAACTTCTACTCTTCTAATCAAACTTACTACTCTCTTCCCCAGATGCTGACTTGTTTAGATCCTGTCCAAAGATGAAATGGAAATGTGCAGATAGAAGGGAGGTTTATCAATGTACTTGTTCCACATCAACTCCTGGCCCCTCTGAACACCAGCAGAATGTGACTGACTCCTTCTTCACCGAGGATGTGGAGCCTGCCAGGCAGCCGCAGGCTGCAGTAGCAGAGGAGCTGGTTCCTGAGTACCCTCTAGAGCTGGGACTGGTGCCCAGCTGTAAACTTCCCCAGGCATCAACCTAGGGAGGAGTGAGAGGGAAACTCCCCTGCATGTTCATCTTGCTACTCTAGTGAGTGTGTAGCAACAGCAGCTTCACTCAGCTTAGCCAGAGGTTCCCAAATACCATCTTGCCCCTTGTGGTTTGGGAGCTAATTAAGGTCTACAGGTGCCCAGTAGCAAATCTGGTCTCTTTGAACCATGGACTGAGCAACTGCATGCAGGCAGGGAGTGCTTCACAGCTGAGGGCAGAGGAGTGAGACTTGGGGAATAATTTCAGTTAGTTTCTTGGATTCCTTATGTTCTTCAATAAGCACACTGTGTATGTCAGGCATCCAGGCCATCTCTGACCTCCACTGTCTCCTCTGCACTTCAATTGCAGTAGGTTCCTCTCTTGTCACCTTGGATAAGTCATTCCCCTCCTTCCCAGCTGCACAGGGAGAATTGTGCCTCTCTGCATAGCTGGAAAGCTTTGAGAGAGCCACAAAAGGAGCTAGATAGAAGCATACTCTATTCATTGCGCCTGACAACTCAGTAAATAAAACTTCACTCAATTGCTCGCTCTGTAATTCACATACAAAAGATCTGTCATTCTGATCTCTCCCACACCGTGCTTTAAATGCAAAGGATGGGGTCAGACCTTCCAATAAAGCAGCACTATTGTAGTGCAGTTCAGAAGAGTCTTTGAGGGTAATGTATTGTCAATGCATCTACCTTGGCAAGAAGAGCAGAGAGCACACGATGGTCCTCATCTTCACCATGAACTTTCAGAATTTAATGCTGATCTTGTAGCAAACCTTGAAGACCATCTCCTCATGGATCCGCAGAGGTTGCTGGAACTACACCAGTTTTCCAGGGAAAGGCAGATTATGCCAATGGAGAACTTTTTTTTTTTTTTTTTCCTCTTGGTTTGAGAGGAGTTAAGTATCCATCATCATCGTCTGGTATCCAGGCTCTTAGTGCCTCAGCTGCAAAATGCATTCTGATGACTGTGCTTTAAATCTCTGTGTTGGGTAATGAGCCCTGGAGGGCAGGCAGCCATCCTTGTGAGCTCTGTGCACTGACATCAGGTTGGGAGGCCTAGAACAGGCTGTGTGGGTGCTGGGAGCCTGGCTCAACCCAGCCCCCTGTACGAGCAGGGTACCTTTGGGCTCTGCATCAGCTGGGGCTGGGAATGTGCCCTGCCTTCCCCTTCTGCTTGGAGAGGGGAATGCAGTGGTAGGGTTGCTAAAAGTGTGTTTAAAAAGTCACCAAGTGCACCTTGCCACAGAGGTGTTGCTAGGGAGATTGAGGAAAGTTGAGCTCCAAAAGCAAGATAGAAAATATGTGTTAAATAGTTATGGTAAGTAAAGCAGGAGCTGCATTCAGCTTCTGGTAGGAAGCATAGCAGCTATTGCTGCACCTTGTCCTCCAGCCAGTGCTGACTGTGATGTCTTATCCATTACAAAGTCTGTGCACGTGCACCGATCTCATTTCATCACCCGGGTCCTTTAGTGTAAAATAGCTTCTTGTACAATTTTAAGGCTCAGCTGTGTCTTCGCTAATCGCCTCTGCCATCCTCAGCCCAGTCTTTTCTACAACATGTGCAGTCTCAGGTGTGATGCTCAGTTCTGCAGTTATTGGCTGACTATGCAACTTGAGCTTTTCCCACAACGTTTCCTTCACCCCCTCTGGGGGTGAGCTATGCAGCCCTCCTGCTCCCAGCTCAGAGAAGTCAGAAGGCATTATGCCTGATGTAGAAGAGCTTTGCATTGCCATCCTCTTCTGATGTGCTGTGCTCTTCCACAAAGTCTAGTTAGGCTGATGCTACTTGGAGCTTTTCAACTTCTGCTTACACTGGCTTGTGTAAGCTTGTGGCTTGTGGCTTGTAAACTGTGTCTGCATTTTGGAACGGCTGAACATCCTCCAGAGTACAGAAATGTGTTGCAAGCAAGGGTGCTCTTTTCTGTGCTTCTGTGCATGCTTTGTTAACTGCTTTACCTGTCGGCCCTCCACACTGATTTGGTCCACAGTGAAGCAATGCCTTTGTATCTTCTGCTGTTGTCCTCTTCACAAGGCTGGAACAGCACTGTCCACCTTATCGTTTGAGAGTTATCATCAAAATATGCCAAGCTGATTGGCAGGGAATACTTAGTGATATCCCAGCTTGAATTAAGGAAAAACTCAATGTAGAGCTCCTGGTTCTAATGTGACTCCTGTCCCAGGCTGTCTGCTCAATCATGGCCAGTGGCAGCTAAGTTTGAGCAATCACCAGAGCTTCTGACTGCTCAGAGATCTTTGCAGTGGCTGGAGGACAGTGTTCTCCCTAGTCTCACTTTATGAAGCTCTGCTCTGGAAGTCAGAATTAGTGTAAGGGACGTCCTATTGTTGTGATGGGTTAACATCTTTGTAGAACTGGGGTTAGACCTGTCTATCACTGGGTCTGTGGAGGTCTGTTGTTTCTGCAGTGTAGGCCTGTTGGGTGAGGGATCTTTCTCTCTGTTTTGTCAGCGTGCTCTGAACACAGTGTTGGTAGTTCAACTGCACAAAGGCTGTGGTAGTAAAACCAGCTTTGGATGTTCCCACCTTGCTTTATAGTCCACTGCCTGCTCCCTTGTGCCACAGCTGGCATAGTTCAGAGATCACCTGGCAGGAAGGGTCATAAAATCCTGTTTTGCCAATGCAGCCCCTTGTGAGTTGTGCTCTATGTAGTGAAATATGTTTTTTGGGCAGACAGTGCTGGGGGTTCTGGATGCAGGAGATGCTGGATGTTAGCTCTGGTTCCCTTCCCAGAGGCATTTGGCCCAACCTGGCAGTGCTGGGACTTGGTTGCATTTCATTGATGGCCCTTGGGTAAGTGGGGGAGAGTTGTGACTTCTCTAGGAGGCTGGCATAGAGGGCTGGGGTTCTCTAGTGCTGTTGGTGCTGTGTGCCTCTGGGGAAGCATGTGAGGAGTAGAGAGCTGGGGAATTGCTCTGAATGGACCTTGCTTTCCAGAATGGCCCTAGGCCAAGTAGTGTTTCTCACTGCAGTCCTGTCCTGCAGAGGCATAGGGCAGCTCTTAGTGCCTTGCTGTGTGATACTGCTGTTAGATCACTCTTTGTTCTTCCTGGGTTTCCTGCAGAAGAAAACTGTGTGCTGGGTGGGAAGCCAGTGTTGCTTTGGCTCTGGATTTAGCGAGCTAGCTTTTGCTAGGCTGCTGCACCCCAAGGCTCCTCTGACATGCAGAGTTTCCAGGCAGGTCAGTATGGATCCAATCTGACCTTGCCTGTCTGTGCTGCTTTCCCTCTCCATGCTCACCTTTTTCCCTTTCCCTCCCCTTTTGTATTCCCAGTGAATGGCTGCCAGCCCCTGCCAGCTCTGCCTCTTAGAGCTTCCATTTGTGATTCCTGGAAGGCAGACAGGCGTGAATGAATGAGAGCCTAGCAGAGAGCAATCACTTGTTACAGCAAGTCTTCTTTTACCCTTTTCTTCAGATACAGCACAAAGAATCCCTCTCTGCAGTCTGAGACGGTTCATTACAAGAGAGGGGTAAGCCAGCAATTCTCCCTGCCTTCTTTCAAGATTGATTTCTCAGACTGGAAGGATGATGAGGTAAGTCTTTTTTTTGCATTGCCTTCTTTCCACAACTCTGTTGCCCCAGAAGCATTGGCCTCTGTTTAGTGTCACTGAGATACGGCTGGAAGATTTGCACTCACAGCTGCCGCAGCATGTTTTGTGGGTGTGAGACAAACAGGGCCTTGGGAGGAGCAGATATGAACACTGCCTGGGAACTTGGCAAAAAGATGAGGCAAACAGGGAAGAAAAGAAACTGAAAGAAGCAACTTCTGATAACACTGATCAGCTGGCATCCCGACAGCTGGCGTACGATGGAGACAGCAGAGATTGGCACAGGAACCATTCCCAGAGGAACCTATGCTCTTCAGCCTTGTTCTCCCTGTCAGCCGGAGAACTTGTGGGAACAAATGTGCCCCCTGTTGCTAAGTCTAAGTCTCTTACTTGCTAAGTCTTTCCCAGTTACCTTGGGACAGAGCTGATAAAGATCCTGAAAGGGTCTGTCTTCATCTTTCCCTTTTTTTTTCTTTCTGGCTTGTCATTTGACCAAACTCCAGTAGTCTCCAAAATGGGATACATGCAAGACAATTCATTAGGGAGTGAGAAGAACTTCAGCAGTAAATGTTGATAATTCATAAATTTATATACGTATATATATATACAAGGAGTGTATGATCAAAATTGTTATATTGATGGGAGTGAAAAATTAAAATAGTTTGGAGACTGCTGTTCTAAAAAAGGCTTATTCTATTTAAGGGCTGTGTCCTGCATTATTAGCTCAAGCAGTACCGTGCAGTGAGGGGATACTCTCCCCCCTGGGGCAGATCCACACTGGTTCATTAATGCCGAATAAGGGGATGCCTTCATCCTTTTATTTTTCTTTAACCCATAACTGCAAGCAGATGAAGGTTTGGTTTTAATTAAGCTCTGTGGCTTTTTCTACATAGCAAGATCTATAGAGTCCTACTAATTTTGGTATCTCTGCGGAATTCCAGTCCAGGCAGTAACTCTGCTTCTTGAGCCTCTAAATGCTGGCCCAAGGGCTTCCCTGCATGTTACACAAGGGAGAAAGGCTTTGCTGTTTGCCCTCCTCTGTGCAGACCTGTCCTGAGACATTCCTCATGCAGAGGATTTGGTCTGTAGCTACTGTTAATACACTTGTTCCTGCAGACCCTTCTCCCAGGTCAAAATTAATACAGCGCTCATTTCTTCTCTCAGGCTTGTGTAAGAGCATTGTGTATGTGAACCCTAATAGGAAACACTACCTATTAAAAAATTAAGATTAAAAAAAAAGAAAAAAGGAAAGAAAGAAAAGTCATCTTTCATGTATTTTGAAAAGATTGAATAGCTATTGTCTTGGAGTTGCAGTTTTAACTAGAATCAGTCGTGTGCTTTAACAGCACTGTGGCAGTTAGCAGGAGCCTGCAGAGTCTGGTCTCCTGATGTCCTGGTTTCTCTGCCAATACATGATTTCACAAGTTCAGCCTACAAAAGCCTGGAAGAGCTGCTTTTCAACCCCTTCTGTCATCTGAGAGAACTGGAAAGCAGGAGCTCAGAGCCCTTTCTTAAAGAATTGGGGAGCTTGGTTTTCACTTTTGTTCCTGCCAGCAAGGTTTTAATTTGAGTACTAAAGTCACGTCCCTTTGACAGCTTAAAGGGGAAGGGAGATGCAGTGGAAAAGTAAGTTAGTAAGTTTCCAGCTCCCTTTGCTCGGTTCTGCTGCATCCTCTGGTCTTTTTCATTGCTTTTACGGGGGCTCTGGTTCTGGAGACAATGTGGTTTAGAACACTGTGATTCAGAAGTTTCTTTCCCCAAGTTGGCTGTGTGTATACACTGTTTTTTTTCTCTCAAGTCCAGTAAGATGCTAAATCTTCTTAACTGGCCCTTGAAATGCAGTGTTTTTGTCTGACAGCTGGCTGCGTGTTATCGTTCAGCTGTGTACAGTTACGTGTTCAGATTGCCCTCCTACTTCATTGTTGGTGTTGTCAGAAAAAGAGAGAAATTCCTTTCACGTTTTTGCTCAGTGTAATACGTGGAGATGATGTAGTTGGCTGGTCAGCAGAATGGAAAATAGTGTTATGTTGAGTTGTTATGTGGAAAAACCTTATGAAAACCTTATAAAAACACACTTTTAACTTTGTTTTCATAACACACTGGTTTGCTTGTGAGCTATAGCTTGAGGCTTGTGTTGGCAGTTATTTTCAAGCCCCTAAAAATGATTGGGGAACGAACCATTAAAGAGGCCTTTTGTTTGAGAGTGCAGTCATTTATATGGTAAAGCAACCCCAGTTGGTTGCTTTACTGTGATGCCACTTTTCTTTCACATGGACAAAAAGTACCTGTTATGTTACAGTAATAGATCAGAGCAGGAAGCAAAGCAAGGCCTTAAGCTTCTTTGAGCAGTCTTAATTAGCTGTCCTCAATTAATTATTTTTTTCTCCTTCTCTGGTATGCTATAATAGCTCAAAAATGCAGGATAGAAAATAGCGGCCCTATTAGTTTCATCTAGCAAGTATTGAGATGTTATGATACTTTTATGTTCTGTGTTACTCTGCTCTTTTAAAAGGAGATTATGGTCATTTGAAGGAGGATTAAAATGTGAAATCATCATACAGAGAATGAAAATCTTCATCCCTCAGGTCTGAAGAATATCTGAGGCAGCAGGGCTCAACCCATAAGGTCTTCCAGCACGTGCTTTCCATTTAGAGTTGGATGTGCATATATGAGCAGTTGTGTGCATAATGAAGCTAGGAGTTGTTTCCAGAAAACATTCAGATCGTGTGCCTTTCGGCCACTCAACTACTGGCAGAAGAGCAGTAGGGTTGGGGTTGCCTCTGTTCTCACGCAGCCCATGGGAGGCTGTGAGTTGTAGACCAAAGCACGTGGTGTCCATGTTCAGTTATCAACATTGAGCTGTAGTTCATCCAGAGTGGAACCATTTCCAGCTATGGCAGGGCTTGCTGTGAGGGTTGCCTTGCATCCAGTCTGGTGTTCTGGGTTTCCATTTGTGCCAGTGACTGAGATTATCCTCCTGATGTATCTTTTGAGAGCCTTAATGGAGGAAATCACAGCTCCAGTGGTGCAGAGGGTGAGGAAAGATCAGGAGGCCCCAGAGCATCACCTGAAGGACCCCGTGGTGCTTTGAAGTGAGTCTCAGCTTTCACTGGGAAAATGGAAACAGACTGCCTGGAGCACCATGGTGAAAGGACATCTTTTTCTCTCTTGGCAAGAGATGAGACAAGAAAACCAAATCAGTAATTAATAGAAACATTAGCAATCCAGTCTGTGAGCCACTTCTGTTCCTGGCATAGGACAGTGTTTGTAAGGTTGT
The DNA here is from genome assembly GCA_035772895.1 of Perdix hodgsoniae. Lineage (NCBI taxonomy): Eukaryota > Metazoa > Chordata > Aves > Galliformes > Phasianidae > Perdix > Perdix hodgsoniae. Next base: position 1,966,894 of record JAPSGF010000014.1, read on the forward strand.
ATTTTTCTTGCATGTTTAAGATCGCATGTAGCTTTTGAAGTGCTTTAATGAAGTGTAAGGCAAAGGAAGAAATTTAGTCTATTTTCCTTGCACTCAAGGAAACTCTCAACTCTTAAATTTTCACTCTCATCCATTAGAAGGTCAGGGCTGAGCTTCATAACATGCCAAGAGATGGAAATCAGTCTGCTGTTTCTTCAAAGTGCAATGCAGTGAGCTTGAAGTTTTGCAGATTTCTTTCTACATCTTCAAGAACTTCATACAAGAATAAGGGTTGTTTTTTTGTGGTGTAGGGAGCATAATGTGTACTTCTGTTCTGCAGTCATGGAATCATGGAATGACCTGAGTTGGAGGGGACCTTACAGCCTCTCCAACCCCTCAGAAAGGGCTAAATTATCAGTAAATAATGCAGAAAATTCTGCTCCTAGTGCTTCCTGAAGCCTCATAATCTCTGAGGCCCATAGGCACAGCTGGGGTGGTAGCACAGCCTTTAGTGGGAGAGCCTGCTGCCCTTGCAGGTGAAAGCTTCCTGTCCTGTAACTTCATTCTTTTATTGCTAACGTTATTGCAGGTCTTCAGACAGGCCTGGTGTGAATTGTCTAAATCGATGTTGTTTCTTTCCCTCAGCTGAACTTTGACTTGGACCGTGGTGTGTTTCCAGTGGTCATCAGAGCAGTGGTGGATGAAGGGGATGGTAAGCATGGCATATGCTCACTCAGTCTTCTCTCTGGCTGGATGTTAATGACCCTTCAGGGAAGGCCTCGTTCTGCAACAGCAAGGACATTTTACGAGCAGCAAAGGTGTGGGGAGCCTTTCCAGAGTCAAATTATTTCAGGAATTCACCATCACTTCCTTTCATTAAAAGAGTCAAGCTAATCACAGACTCCTACATAAAGATATGCTTTTAAAGGCAGCCTTGATTTTTTGACAGGAAAATTGGCTGGGTGGTTAGTGTTGGAGTGGGGTATAGGGTAGCTAGAGTTAGGTGTTGGCTCTGCCACCAGAGCCAGGCCCAAACTGAAACAAATAACTCCCTCTCTCTTTTAGTTTTGTGTTTGCAGCCTTGTTACACACGGATGGTTTGTCTCTTCTACCTCTTTGAGGTTTGAATCATCTTCGTGAGAGCTAGAGCTGTCCGTAGGGCTGAGGAACTCTCAGAAGAAAAGAAAGGGCTTTTAAATCCTCAGGCCACTGCTCAACCACATACAAATTAATTCAGCACTTTAAAATTATCTTCTTTTTCCCAAAGGAAGTTGAATGATATTAATAGAAGAGCATGACTTTTGATGGTAAATAATAGTGCTGGTTACTTTTAAAGCACACTGCCCTTTTAGAGAAGAGTGAGCAGTAAATGTTTAGATTGTTAATCACCTTGTGCTGTGTTTTCCTTGGGGTGTGTGTGCTTTTGGGCTCTGTGTGTTTGCACTCATTCTGAGTACTGGTGATGAAAGGGGCACAAGAAAGTCACATGTTCCCTACAACTGATGGCTGTTGTGCTCAGCAGGACCAGCATTGCCCTTCTGCTTTTTGCAACTTTTTGTACCAAACTGAAGAAAAATCAGAAAGGAAAGAATCCCTTTTAGACTGTATTGTTTACTGCCATTTGTGTGCTCTGCTTCCTATGTGAAAGTGCACAGAAGTTCATTGCATTATTTTGCAGTCCTCCAAGCAAACAGAACTGCATGGACCAACTTAAAGTGTGACTAACACAGTGTAGTGCAACATAAAAGAAATTGCTTTTAGAGTGCATCTGCTTTTACTGATTTCAGGTGCTGTTAGTAATGTTGATGTATATATCCTGACCACAGAGAAAAAAACAACTTCCACTGTTTGTTGAACTTTTGCCAATGTATTTCTACTTTCTTATGTTAGACATATTGAGAAAGACCAAAAATAGAACAGGAGGCAGCATGGGAAGCATACATTTATGCATATAGTATGTCAGATCTTAGCCAACAGTGAACTGTCATCTATATTAATAGCCTGGAAACACAATTTCTTTTAAATCCTCTCCTGGAAAGAATATCACCACAAAAATATGTGACACTTGAACAAAATTGGGAGAAATTGCTGTGTGTTCTGGTTCTTTTTTACCGATGAGATGGGCAGGAGCTAGACTTGTGTGTTTGGAGTACCTGGAAAGTGACAGCTAGCTTGTAACTAGTTGCAATGAATAAAATTGAATGGGAAATCAAAATAGCAGTCAGCAAGATGTCAGTTTGGACTGATTTCTGCCAAGGAGATGTTTGTGTTCCTTGAAGAATGTAAGCTTGCAGTGTTAGCACTCTTCATTCCTGCTTGTGGAATTGCTCTTGGTAAAGGTGCAGAAATCCTTAAGGAATGGAAGGTGCTGTGCTGCTCCAGCCGTATGTGCTGCTTGGATGAACAGGATGTGAAGGGAAGCCATGTCTGTTATCTCTTCCTCAGCTATTCAGACTTCAGTGAGGAACCTGCATTTCATTTTCTCAGGACCTGGAACAGGTTAGCTCTTGTCTGGCAGGGAGGGAGCATGCAGGTGAAATCCCAGTTCTAGCCCTCTGTTCTGGATACCACTGTGTTCCTGATCACATCCTCATTGCTGTGACCATTCTTGGCTGTCTGGCAAATCTGCAGTCTGAGACTCCTGTTCCATAGACTGCTGTTTCCAAGCATGGTCTCTGTAGCACAGCACAGTGAATGGTTCTTGTTTTGCCTTTGCTGTTCATGGGGCCCCCAAAGAAGCTGTCAAGCTCCCATTCTTTTTTAGACATCACAGGAGTTGTTTTCTTCAGCTGTTAACATTCTGGCACAAAGCTCATAGAGCTGCCTGTTTGCTCTTCTGCACATGCTGACCACAGCACCAGTATTCCAGGTAGGGCTGGGTGGTGCCATTCCTTTCCTTCCTTCGGAGATTCCTCCAAGACCTCCCATTTCCATGGTTTGATCATAGTTAGACAAAATGTAGACAATTGGAGCTGAACAGAACTTTGGAGTCTCAAGCCAAAGAGGTCAGGATTGTGCCTTTGTTTCCTCTGTTTAGCACCTATGTTTCCCTGTGCCTTTTTTTGCTGGTAGAGCCATGGATGCAGTACAGAAGCCTCTGATGGCCCCTTGTGAATGCTGTTGGATTAAGATGGGGGCCTATGATTTGGAAGAGGAAGATGGGATATTTGTCACTGGGGAAAAAAAATCTGATAACTGGACAAAGATGTTTTGCTGTCTAGAAACATGAGAAATAAAGGTTTTACAAGCATGTAGGATTAGACTATATTAAAGTAGTAAGTACTGGGGCCGGAAGGGCTGCCAGCTGCTGTTAAACCTGATAGATTTATTTCTCTGTGGTAGATCCAAGTAACTACAGCCAAGAATACAGGGAGAGAGCAGAAATCCACTGAACTCTTCGTTTTAGTGTTTCTTATGCATCCTGTGTTTTAGCAGCTTCCCTATGAGTATCGTACAGGGTGCAGTGTCAAAAGCCTCACTGAAGTCCTGGAGGACAGCATGCACTCTCATCCATCTGCTCATTTCATTATAGAAGCTTATCAGGTTGGTCAGGGCCAATGATTGGTGAATCCATGCTGAATACTCCTGACAATTTCCTTCTCTTTCGTGTGCCTGGAAATGATTTCCAGGATGAGCTGTTGCATCACGTTCCCAGGGACTGAGGTGAAGCTGACTGGTCTGTGGCTCCCCAGGTCTTCTTTCTTTTAAACTGCAAAAGGAGGTGAAGGTGGCATCAGTTTAAAAAGTGCAGATTCTAAAATCTGACTAAAATTCAGCTCATGGTGATATCATGCTTGTACTGCTTTCAGTGTTTAACCAGGAGTGTTCTGTCTTTCTGCAGTGGTGGTTGAGGTGACAGGCCATGCCCATGTTCTTCTGGCTGCATTTGAAAAGGTAAATGACTTCTCTTTTCCGTCCTTAGCACTGTATATGTAAATATTTCCACGGGTTGTTAGTTTGTGTTTATATATCACTTAGCACAGTGGGGTCCTGGCATGAAACTAGAGTTCAGGAGTGGTACTGCAGAACAAATAATAGCTTGCAGCAACTGTTGTGCAGTCTGTAATCACTATTTGTACCTGAGCTGGTCAGTCAGCTAATTGTAGCTGGTGTTTCCTGTATGTGGGGAGAGGGTGTGCCGTGAAATCTGTGATGTTTGAGAGTGGTAGATGTTGGCTGCTAGTGTGCAGCTTTCCAGGGCCTTGTGATCAGTTTACAAAACCGGATTTGCTGTGGCCAGAGCCTGCTGCACCTTTGTTTGGCCTTACTTTATGCTTAGCACCAAGCCCTGTTAGGGCTCAGGGTACATCCTGCACAAAGTCTTCACTGTTCCTTGATAGTAGCTGACCTGAGCACTGCCAGTGCGGGGAGGCTAAGCACAAGCTTTGATTAGAGTCTCTTCACATGATGACTGTACCTTGAAAGCATTTACAAGATTCCTAACTACTTTATGTTGTGTCTGGACGCAGACATATGTCCTGGGCAAATGACGTGTAGTGACATCCCAAGATGAGGCAAATGTTGCTGGAGTAGAGTTGAGCATGTTGAAGAGAGCAGCATTAATGCTGTGCTGTTAGAACTTCCTGCTTCCAGGCTGGCATGTGGGCTGCCTTCTCCTCAGTCCACTCCGTCCCTGCCATGTCCAGAAGTAAGCAGGAGTGAGTTGCCAAGACTTATCCTAGGTGAATAGTGTAGATGGTGACAAGCTGAGTCAGAGGGCCTGGGCAGCACAGTCAGTCCTCAGGAAGCCCTGTGGTTGGAAGATGCTCCGAGTGTTCAAGGTTTATTTTATTGTTTAGCTCGGTATGTGTTGGACCTATTCCGGACAATTAGAGATCTGTGAGAAATGAGATGGGTAGCTGCAGCACTCCTGGGAGTGTTCTTCTAATTGCCTCGTCTAGATTAACTGGAAAGATCAAAAAGTCTCTGGAATCCCTCAGTCATTGCTTGGCAGCACCTGGGGGAGGAACAGTGTGGGCATGAGGTCCTTGGGAAAGGCTGTAGAGTTTGGAGTCCTGCTGCATCTTGGTGGGACTGCACTGTAGAATGCCAGGGCCAGCACTTGATAACTGTGCCTTGTAGAAGAATCTTTCCCTGAGATACCTTCCTATGGAACAAGCTCAGTTCCCATAGTTGTGAGCTGTGATTTGTGGTACCTAAGCTGTGACTGATACCATAAGGTACTACGTCTCCCAGTGCGTGTTAAATAGGCTGGACAATGTTAGGGCTCTTAGGATGTTTTCTGGGTCCCATATAGCTGCAAACCCTGAGAACACAGTCATGCAGCTGGCTTTGAGGGAGGAAGGGCAGTGCCAAGCCCTGCAGAGCGGTCTGGTGTGTATTGGGAATGTATTAATGTGAGGGCAAAAGTGAAGTGTTGGAAACTTCTGGCTCGTGAGGAAAGTAACTTCACCACTCTAGCTTTGGAAACAGGCTTTCAAGAATTATCTATAATTTCCATGTACTGTGCAGAGCTTCTGAGCTGCCTGGATACAGAAGGGTGATGGCAGATGTCCCCTCACTGCTCAGCAAGCTGAACAACAGAACTGGGAACCAACTAAAGCTGCTCAGGCCATTCCATCAGTATTGTCTCATGCCTTGTGTCCAGCTCGAAGACTGAACCTGCTTCACTACTTTTCCCAGTCTGTGGGTGCTCTGAGAGGGAGGTGCCATTAAGGCCCTCCTTACTTCTCATCTTCCAGCTGAATGCTTAAAACAAGATCAAAAAAAAATTTTTTTTGAAGGTCAGAGGGCAAAGTGCTTACAGAGTTCTTTCTCCTCCTATCCTTAGAATAATTGCAGCTTTTGAAGTGTAGCTACATCAGTCTGGAGGAAGTTTTTGCTAATAATCACTGCTGCTGATCAGCAAAGCATGTTTGGAGGACAGGCGGGTCAGCAGCCTCAGCAGCTTGCTGTTTGTGTGCATCTTTAGGAGCAGAACAGTAACCTTGACACTGCACAGCGTCTGACCTTGTAGCTTTTCCAAAGTCAGAAACTTGGCGTTTTGTGTTTGCCTGGAAAACAGTACTGTTTTGTCTTTTGGTGTAATGTTTTTGTGCCTTCCTTCTGAAATTCCTCCAGCAAACAGATGCATGCCTGCAGCTGCTCGCAGCAAGTAGGCCTTGCAGGAGTTTCCCCTCAGTCTCCTTGTGTGCTCTCAGTACTCCGGCAGAGGAGTTGATTTGAGTTCACATCAGTTGGCACTTGGGGGTGATGGAGAAAATAGAACCGGCACATTATTCCTGATGCTAATTCTGACACCAGGTACACACAGAATCGTTGCAGTTGTGCCTGCTGCAGCTATGCCAATGAAATGCTAGGGGTGGTGAGGCAGGGCACATGTTTCTGACTGCATGCAGTGGCCAAGCCTTGCTCTCAGCCTCGTGCCACCCCCTGCTCTCCTGGGGCTCCAACCTCAAGAACGGCTCTGACTCTGGATGTTTCCTAGGGAGTTAACAAATACCTCCTGCCAGTTATTGCTGCTCTCGTTGAAGAAGTGTTTGCACCCAGCTGGACTGGCTGCACACTGAAAGCACGCAGTGTGCCAATGGATTCCTGTGTATGCTTTGGCCCACTTGAGCCAAGAAGCTAAGTAACTTGAGCAAAGTCCATCTGCCTCAGTGCTGCAGTGAACAAGGAGCACACTGATGCCCTGTTCCACTGCCTGCTGGGAGTGGTTGCTGTTCAGGTTATAATACACAAGCCACTTTTCCCTTAGCTAAGAGATGACAACTGATCATTAATCTGTTTTAATTTTTGTACATTTTGTCTGTTTAATGCATTTCTTTTTTATTTTTTTCCTCCTAGCATGTTGATGGCAGTTTCTCCGTGAAGCCATTAAAACAGAAGCAGATTGTAAGTACTTGTTTGGTGCTGATTAAAGTCATATTTGTGTGCCACAGACACTCAGTAGTACCTGGTGGGAAGCTTAGCTATTAGTTCACCAAGGACCTGACATCTTGGCTGCTTAGCTCAGATAGCACCAGCAAAGCTGGTTAGTGTTGGGCTGGATGTTGTGTACCGTGTGTGCTGGGGGGACAGATATGGCAGTGCAGTCATGCAAGCCTGTTTATTCTTCTCTGCAAGTCAGGCACTGTGTATAAATTCAGTCTTCCTTATATATTGCTGCCTCATGGGTATTTGGTGCTTTTATAAAATTGGGACTGCAGTACTGATGTTTTGATCTCTGTGTAGGCGTGTGTAAATTAGCTTTGTGTAAATGAGCTTAAGGACTATGCATGTTAAGTAACATGAAGCACATCTGAGTGCCCACTCTGCCTGGTTGCTTCAGGTTCTGTGTTTTGTGCTGTGGAAGGATATCTTTGCTGACTCCTCGTGTCCTACTTAGGGGCTGATTACTGTTAGGTTTCCATATATGTGGATGTGAAAATGATAAGGGATCTTATGGTTATCTTCTCCCTGCATAAGCTTCCTTTTTGTGTCTATAGTATCTCTGGAGAAAACCCATGGATTGAAACCTGTTGGCCCAACTTGCCTGTCCCCTGTGAGTATCCTGGGACTTGAGCAGGCACAGACACCGTCGTTCTCTCACTCTAGTTTATACAGACTGCACACATGAGGAGGGCAAGGCAAGAAGGGAGAATGGCAGACAAAACGTGAGGGATTTGTAGCCCTCTTTTAGCTCAGCCCAGTGTGGTGCAATGCACAGGAACTGTGCAAAGCCTTATCAAGATTGAAATTGCACTTGGTCCTGCGTGGAGAGAAATACATAAGCAAATGCATACTTTGATTTTTTTTTTGCCAAGAGTTTAAGCTTCTGAAAGGAAATTGAGTAGCAATCCTGCTGCAAGGATCAGATTTAAGTGTCTTGGGACAGGGAAGAAATAAGGTTGAACATGCAAGTAAGCTGTTCAAATGGATCTGGGAGATGCTTCGTTTCCTGAAAAGCTGTCCTAAATAGCCTGGCAGCTTTGGCATGCATCTTGCATTTGTATGAAGGATAATGCTCTTCAGGTTAGCTCAATCCAGTCTGATATTGTTCTGGTGCACGGTCTTAAGAGACACAAAATATGGGGCAGGAATTCAACAGATCGTGTGGTACTGAGAGCAGTGATTCAGTCATGTTAGTTTAGAGTCCTCACAGAGCAGTGGCTTATGTAAAACTTGGCTGAAGTAAGGGGACTTTCAGTACCTGGCTGGCTTCCTCCTACCATTCCTGCATCTGTTGTAGTCTTGTCATCCTTTTCATTGCTGGAGCTCTCATCAAGTCTGAGCATTACTCACTAGATCTGTCTGGATTCTTCCCACATCTTGAAATTACTTCCTTGTTGCTTGGAAACTCGACCCTTCCCGTCCTTGTTGCCGTAACCTCCATCCTCACTGCAGTACACACAGCATGCAGTGTTCTCATTTCCTTGTTGTTCTTGAACATACAATATTTGTATGATAATCGTGGCTAAGTTTAGCTTTGTGCTTCTTGCTGCAGGAATACATTTTTGCATTGTCTATTTTTCCTCCACGTTTCACACAAATGCCCCTCATATTCTCTTAGCCATGCTTGGCTCTTTTCTGCAGCTTTACCTCCTCTATGACTGATTCAGTTCCTGGCTTGTTGGTGCTCCCTGCTCCTCATCAGGCACTTCTGCAGCATGTTGTTGGGACTGTCCTGTTTTCAAGAACAATATGGGTGAACTGACAGATATACTCTTTCCTTTTGTTTTTGAAAATAATTCTGCACTGTGGCTTTTGTTGCCTTTTTTTGTTTGTTTCAGAGCATTATCTTGTCTGATGACTGTATTAGGAAGAGCAGTCCCTTTCCTGATGTTGATATAAACTAGCTGCCTCAAAGCAGCAGTTGTAAATGGCTTTGTGTCTGCAGAACCTATCTTGCAGATTTCTTTCAGATAAGATATCTAAGCTGTCTGTGCTGAGACTGGGTGGTTATGAAGTTGGTGTTTGAAGCAGATTGGGAAGAAGGTGCAGGCTTCTTGCCCTTGAGAGTTTAAAATAGTTTGGAATAAACTACACCCAGCAGAAAGACACGTGGTTCACTCCCTGAAACTGGCCAGCACTGCACCAGTCAGGGTTCTGCACCCCAGTGCTGTGCTGCAGCTGTGGTGTGAGCTCCCCCATGTGCCTGGTGCAGAGTTCAAGCCTTGGAGGTACGTGGGGTAAAAAGGCAGGTGGGAGGGAAGTGTGAGCTGTTCCAGAGTATGAGCTGCAGTTTTCAGTCAGCAAAGTTCCACGTGTTCTATGTTCAGTCACACACTATCTGCCTCACCAGTGCTGTGCACACACTCGTGGTCTGTCCTTTAGGCTTGCTCCTGCCCAGCAGAAGCAGCCTTAGCCCTGTCAGGGCTTCATTGCAGAGCAGGAGATGAGTTACCAGCCTGATGCCTGCACTGAGCCCTGCGCTCATCCTTCCTCTGAGCTTGGTTCTATTGCAGCGTGGTTCCTGGCTGAGTCCCAGGTCTGCATCCCACAGGTGTTATTAGCAGCCAGCCAGGGGTGGTTCCAGAAATCAGTCCACAGAGCGAAGGGCAGGCGTGTGCTGGGAACATCCAGAAGAGTGCATTCTGCAGGGAGAGCTGTGTGCTGTGCTGGAAAAGGCTGCTGAGCTCTGAGGGAGCAGAGCAGTGTGATGTCAGCTGCACCTTGTTCTCACATTTTCTTCTGCTCAGAGCGGAGCACTACAGTGGTGAGCGGACAGAAAGCAGCTTGTTTATCTTGCCTTTTTATTTAATGGTGGTGCATACATGGCTATGAGCTCTCTGAATTGATATTGGATTTGCTGTGCACACTAATGCACTGTGTGCTTCGTTCTCCATTTAGTGCTCTGGGCTTCCCAAGTGAAGGACTGTGTTGCTAGAAGTGCTCTCTAAGGAAGTTCCTTCCCCACCATGACATGGTTAGCTGACTCCTGCAGTGAAACAGCGTGTGCTTGTCTGTCTGTGCTGGCACAGCATGTGTCCTTCCCACTCACTGTTTGGTTGTCAGTGCTTTTTTTTTCTTGCCAGTTTGTAAAATTTAATGCTTATATGTTCTCTCCCATTGGTTTTAAAATAGAAGTAAACTCTTGCTAGAAGAACACACAGTACCACTGAAACGAATGTAGCATCTGCATCTATAAGAGCATAGAGCAGGAGCATGGAGTATGTTGGGAATAATCTGTATGTGTAATGGCTATAAATGCTTCCCCATTGCAGCCTTTCTTTTGTCTGTCCCTCCTTGCCAGTGCCAGGATTCCTGGGTGCCTTGTGTGGGTACATGGATCTCTTAAGCTCTTTGGGAGCAGGAAGCAGCAGCTAATGAGCTGGACTGCTTTGTTCTCTCAGCCAAAATCAGTTATAATGTATGTACCAACCTGTTCTTAAATACAAAGAAAAGAACATGGTTGAATGGGAACAGATGGGATAGAGAAGAAGCATGACCTGCAGTTGGCCAGTGGCTCTTGTGTGCATCAGCTGGGTCTGGATTTAGCAACAGAAGTCTTGGGAAGGATGACATGCTGCAGGAGAGATGAGAAGGTGAGGGACTGCACTGTGTAGTATCACCTACTTTTTATTTACCCCTACTGTTTTAAAACCTAGAGATCTTGTAGTAAGAACCATGTTGTGCTGCTCGTTCTTTTCTTAGTAGGGCCCCATGAGCTTCTTGTGGGATTTCTTTTGAAGCAAGCAGTAAAATGAACACAGAGTCCTGCAGACTTGGGTCTCTCCCTTCCTGATGTATTTTGCTCTTTCAGCTGGCCCTTGTGCGCTCACCATCACTCAGCATGATCCTCGGAGGAATCGGGATGCTGTAAAAAGACTCTTTGACATGTTGAGTTATAAAAGGACAGCTCCCACATAATTGTTCACAAACTTCCTGAGTGGATTGTGAGGATTTTGCTCGACAGTCCAACTGCTGACCTCATTGCCTTGAAATGCAGGCCTAGAACAGATTGTAAGCTGCATACTGAGTTAAATGGGCAGACTCTGGAATTGGTTTGTTAAAGTTGCTGCATCCCGGCTCAGAGCATTTCTAAACTAGTAGGCAGGCTGGATGTAACTAGCTTGTGCTCCCACCTTGGCATGGAGTGTGTTCTGCAGCACAGCCATTGCTCCTCTGAGCACCCTGCTTGACAGATGAGGAGGAGCAAGGCTGATTACACCTTTAGAAATGTCAAAAGCCCCAGAAAAATGCTGAGCCATTGTAACATTGCATTCCCAGTGGCTTGGCTTCACTGCATGGTGTCAACTGGACAGTTTCTGGAGCTAACAGGAAAGTGTTTCATCCCATTCCCCCTCACCATATGTGTCAGTTTGTTACCTTGCAGCTGCTTTGCTGTTGCTTTGTGAAGAGGAGCGGGTGTGCAGAGCTACCCCAGAGCAGTAATGTTCCATACAGCTGTGAGAGTATTGTGCTATACTTGCTGGCTGAGCTATGGAGCCATGGATAACACCACACAGGAGTTGATTCTTTGGGACCTGAGCCATCAGCCTGCCTTGTGCTGCTTTAATTCAGCTGCTCAGGATAGTTTGGGGGCAGCTGCTAGCATCTGCATGAAGATATGGTTCAGAGGAGTTCATCCTGTGCTGGGGTTGTGGGCCTAGCAGTGCTTTCTGCTACCACACACCTCAATTTAAAGATACTCCCAAGGGCCTGGAGGTGGTCATAAATGGCACTGCACTAAGGGAGATAGTTTGTCTGTCTTCAGTAGCTTGTCCTTATGCTCCCAGGCATCAAGGGAAGCATAGTGCAGCCATGGATGTGTAAGTAATGAGCCATTGGCACAGCACCACAATGAGGAGCATCCCTAGCCTCTCCTTGCCTGAGATTACAAAGATGGATGGAAATCCATCTTGGTCAAAGGTAAGCAGTGCTTCACAGAGGAAAGGGGCTGTGGAAGGCTGGTTTTCTCTGGCTTATGTGAATTTTGGGCGTATGTTACTTTGTGATTTCTGTGATAAACAGAGTGTTTTTGAGATGATCTTGGTAGTGACTGAAGCGGCCAGTTGGGCTCTCAGCTCACCAGGTGGGGGTAGGCATCACTTTGGAGCAAGGATACGTTCATTCTCCTGCTATCTTTTGTGATGTTTGTTTCTATTAATGTTTTCCAGTAACTCTAGGAGAGCCTGTTGCCATGGTGTTGCATGGACATTTTGACACAGGGAAGGAGGGAAGATCATCTCAAAACAGCGATTGCAGAGCAGCTGATAGTACTCCAACTGTTATCTTTCTCCTTAGGTTGACCGGGTGAGCTACCTGCTTCAGGAGATCTATGGCATTGAGAACAAAAACAACCAAGAGACCAAGGTAAGGGTGCTCAGAAGACTCCTGCTCCCTGGGCTGTGGGATTCCAGCTTGCACTTTCCACTTTCAAGTTTACATATGAGTTTTGGCATTGTAATGTAAAGATGCTTTCCAAGATGGACCATCAAGTCTGTGGCGTTACTGCAGGCACTGAAGAAGCCCAGGAATGATAGGCCTTCACTGTAAGGCTCAAACAGTGCTGATATAATTTCAGATAGTGTGTGGCTCATAAGGATGTTTCCTGGAGCACAGAATGCAGGGAGGGGAGAGCATCATTGCCCCTCAGTGTTTCGGAGGCAGGAGACAGTGTGAACTGCTGCTTTTGGTGCCCTGAGGTTACTGGCCAATCTGGGTGCTTCCTAGTGTGTACAAACAAGAGGCTCTTTTTTTCTTATTGACTGTTACTGAGCATTGCCTCTCCGCAGTCAAGGTACTTGTGTTTGGTGTCTGTGCTTTTCTGCTGTGGCTCTTCAAACATCTCCTGTTTGTTTTGTTATGGGAGGACTGCATGTTCCTGTAGCATTGCCTGAAACTGAGCTATCTAGAACTTGCAAGATCAAACTGGATTTGTGCACAGGAGGGAGCACAGCATCGGTAACATCAGGGGACATATACACAAGTGCCTTAACCAGAAGCACTGCCTGTCTTCAGGCAGGAGCTTCTCCTGAGTCCTGGTTTGCTGCACAGCCCCAAGCATGTTGTGTGACTGCTTTGTGCTTGCAGTAGCCTTACATAGAGCTGCCCTTTGCTGCCATCTGGGTTGCAGAGCATACGAAGTGCTGGTCTCAGACTGCTATTTTGAGTATTAGCGTGTGATTTGCAAACAATGGAGCAGCCATGGTGCAAGACAAGCTGGATTTTCTCTCCAAGTAATGCAGTGTCCTGCCTGAAGCATACTGTAATCTCTGCCTGCCTGTGCCAACAGGTAGCACCTGAAAAGGCAGGAGAAAGAAGGTTTATTTTGCATTTTTCATTCTCATGCCAAATTTTTGCCTCTCATTTCAGCCTTCAGATGATGAGAACAGCGACAACAGCAATGAGTGTGTGGTTTGCCTGTCCGACCTTCGGGACACTCTCATTCTGCCCTGCAGACACCTCTGTCTGTGTAATTCCTGTGCTGACACCCTGCGTTACCAGGCCAACAACTGCCCCATCTGCAGACTGCGTGAGTTTCCTGCCCGGGAAACAAGGGCATCTTTCTCCTTTCCTGTGCTTCTGTTAACTCTCCTGTGTTCTGTAACTGTTCTAAGTCAGTAGAGGCTGTGAGGATGTGTATGTATTGTATTTAACCCACTCCTGGGCTCAATACCAAATGTGCCACTCTTCTGGGAGATGTCTGGAGGTTCCTGGCACCTAAAATAACTATCCTTGAACAGGGAAGGAATACAGTGGGAGAAAGGCCATTTCACTGGGGCCTCTTAAGGCCCTCTCTTCTAGATAAAGTGTATGGCAGCATTGGCTCTGATGCAGCTGAAATTGCAGTATTGGCTTAGTGCCATCCTAGTGTTGTTAATGACTCCCTCAACATTTCTTTTAAAGCAGACTGAAACCCTAGGTCACTCTGTGTGATGCTTTCCTGGCCCTGCACCCTTCTCTAGAGCTCGCCTCTTACCCTGCATACTCCTGCCTTTTCTGTTTGCGTGTGGATCACTCCAGTGATTCTACCTTCTTGCTACTCTGGGGCTAGCAAGGTGGGCACTGAGTGCACAGATTTTCTTCCCCCTCAAGGCTCCCAGAGTGTTGAGAGGATGTGCTTAAACCTGCGCTGCTCAGTTTCTGAAGTTGGAATAAATGAAATACCCATTCTGACATTCAGAGAGTAGTTGCTAAATTCCTTGTCTTTCTGCAAAAGCCCAGAGATTCAGGAGTTTTGAGAAAATGCCTGTGTCTTGGCTGGAGTAGCAGATCCCTGTGTTTTACCTTCTGCTTTATCTTGGAGATATTTGATTGTTCCTTCTTAAGAAAAGGATAAAGAGCCCAAGACAGATGTTTGGCCCGAGAAATTAAGTCTGAAAAGTTAAAACTCAGCAAAGATACGGTAACTGAAAGCAAGATCTTATCAGAGGAAGTGCCAGACAGCCTTGACTATGAGTAGCACAACTTAAGGTATGGAACAGCATTATCTCATCTGCATTCTGCAGTGGAGTAGGTTGTTTATGTTTGGAAGGTGTCCACGTGCTGGACTTCCTGGGAATCTGTATCTGAGGAGTGCAGAGGCAGTGGGGATAGATTTGCACCTCTGGATTTAGTCTGATCTTGAAAGTGTATGGCTGCAGTAAGAAATAGGGAGATGCCTGGGCTTTTCCTAGTGTACTAGCAAGTTCTTCAGCTGCATGAGAACAGATGTCTAGCTCATTCACGTGTGCCTTTGGCACTGAGAAACTGACAGTATTAAAGATCTGCAGATAGAAAGTGGGACTGCGGGCACAAAGAACAGATTAAGGCTGTTGTGGGAAGGCCAAGGGCTCACTGTGCTGTGGCTGTCTGTTCACCTGTGTGCTCTCTTCTCCTAGCCTTCCGTGCCCTGCTGCAGATTCGAGCTGTGAGGAAAAAGCCAGGGGCTCTGTCACCGGTGTCATTCAGCCCTGTCCTGGCACAGAGCGTTGACCATGATGAGCATTCTGTAAGTAACTCACTGTAACCCTTTGCACAAAACCTGGCTGCTGGCCTCACCCTGGGCAGGCAGCTTGTGTGTGCACAAGTTGCTTGGCCTGTTGGCCTGTGTCCCTCAGACCTCAGGAGGTATGCTCAGGCCTTGGAGTGAAGCCTTCCTGCATTATGCAATGCCTTTCCTCAACTCTTCTGTAGAGCTGGGACTTCTGCTTTCATATGTTAGTAGTAGTAAAGGTACAGAAATGTGGTGGACATTGGGACAACAGGCTGGGCAAATAGGGTTTACCGTTCAACTCTTAAGGGTGTCTGTGTGGCAGCATGTTGTGATAAAACCCCTTGGCTCTGGGATACTCAGCATAGTAGGAGAGAGGCATCTTTTTGCCAGCTTCCCTGAGTGATTAGGGTCTGGGAGGCAGCTGAGTGAGTGCAGGTTGGAAAATGCAGTGCTGCTGGCCTCCATACAAAATCACGTGCCTCTGGTGTGCTGAGGGCAGAAGCTCCTTGCCTGAGCAGTGCTATTGCTCAGCTGGCTCTGGCGAGACATGAGGTCAGAGTGAGGAGTTCTGCCTCTAGATGATCTTGCAGGCCTTAATAACAGAAATGAAGAGAATCCAGAACATAAATGGCTTGTTGCAGGAACAGCCTGTTTTTATCCACGTATACTCTTCAGCACTGTAGCCCTGCTGCCCACAATTGAGGATAAGCAATAGGGCAGGAGAAGAAACAGAAGGGCAGAGTGTAGTGTAGGGGAGAGCAGGCGCTGTTTCTTGGAGCAGGGTGAGGAGTTGCTGGGTGTCTCTGTGTTGCTAACCTCCAGAAGAAAAAACTACTTTAAAACATGGTTTTCTCTTGACAGTGTCCCTTTAAATCCCCTAAAGTGAACACTGTCACCCTGCCCAGCAGGAAACCTAAAAGGAAAACAGTAAGTGGACTTAGTTGTATTTGTATCCCATGGCAATTATTTGCCAGCAGCTTCACTAGCACGTGAAAGTGTTACAAACATGAGGGCTTGCTAAAATGCTGGATTTGACTCGTGTTCCTGCACAGCCTGCAACACATGAGCACTGTCTCCATGTTAGTGGTGAGATGCTCACAGCCTGCACAAATGATCACTAACCTTTCTGGCTTGCGTGCGGAGGAATAAACTGTAGGGACCCAGTGGGTGACTGCCTCTGGGTCCTGAGCCTGGCTGCAGAAGACATTTCATAGCTTTGTAGGATCATAAGCAAGCTGCTGTCCTCCTTGGCTCACCCAAAAGCTTCCTCTCACTTATCCAGTTTGGTGTGTGCACTTCTCACTGTGGTTCCCACACTGGTTCTGAAACACAGAGGTAGGCAAATAGGCACAGCTGGACTTGCATTAGGACCCCTGGCTGCAATGAGCTGCTTTGCTTTTCAGAAACAGGAAGGATAGAGCTTGTTCTGTTGAGGAGTGTCCAAGATGGTGTGAGAGTGTGTAACTGGAATGTCATACTGGGGACAGCACGAAAGGCAATTGTGGGGGACCAGAAACTGGAAGGGGGAAAGGTGAGGGAGACCTTCCCTACTCCAGGAAGGGGCCCTCACTGTGTAATTCTGTGCAACTATAGTTGTCAACAGTATTAAGGAGGCTGCAGTTTTCCTCATGCTGGTCTAGATGCTCAGGCTGAGGAGGAATGTGGCTTATCATATCTGGAGAAAACCTAGAGCTGGGTTCAGTAATGGGGCTGTCACAAGTTTGATGTGACCCTGGCTCCGCACAAGCCTCTAACAGCAACTTGGACTTCTGCTGGAGCTCTGGGAGTGGTGTAGTGGAAAGTGGCCCAGGAGAGGGCAGTCTCTCCAGACTGAAAGCTCAGAAGCTTTCAGCCAGGATGTTGTAGGCAGTAGCTGAGCTCCTCCTCCAGCCTCTGAGCAGTGCTGTACAACCTGAGCGTTCACCAAGTGAAACAAAGTGAGCAGCAGCCTTTGAGCCCTCAGCCTTGCTCTTCACAGGCAGGAGAAAATGGTCCCCCAGACTTGAGCTGATGGCTTTTGTTTTCCTGAACTTACTGTCTACACAGTAGCACCTCTGAGCCGCTGTATGGAAATCTAATGCCTCTGTCCTTGTGGCTCTTGAACCTCTGTTGTGCAGGCAGCAGCAACTGTGAGCCAATCCTGGTCCAGATTGATTTGAATATCTCACAGTCCCCATCTGTGGTCTTGGGCACAAGGTCATTAATGTCACGAGGCTATTTTTTTAGAGGATACAGGTTGATTGTTGACCACAGCTGCCAATCATTCTCTCTTCCTCCATCAGATCTAGCTCCTTCGGTGACCACAGGTGAGTCAGTTCAGCTATCAGCTCACCCTCAATTTAGTGCCTGTAATGGAATAGATTCCTGAGGAGTTTGGTCTGCAGCTGTGTGACTGGGAGGTCCAGCACAGAAGCTACAGAGATCATGGCCAGGCTCAGCAGCAACACTATCTTTGGTACAGCATACAACAGCCTCCCTGAGGATGCAGATTAAATTAACAAGGAACAAGGAACAGATTAAATTAATCTAAGCTTGGGCTTCTGTAGCCTTGCCTCTTCATTTGCAGTGGGCTGGGCTGCTTGTGGCATGCTGCATTCCAGCATAAACTCCATTTACCTCTCGAGTCTGCAGGGCCTTATTGATCAAGAAGATTTTTGGAGTTAAACCATTGCTGGTTCAGTAGTTTTGGAAAGCTCTCTTTGGCAGCTAAACTGAATTACAG
>JAPSGF010000014.1:1984467-2055723 GCA_035772895.1 Perdix hodgsoniae
TTCAGTAGTTTTGGAAAGCTCTCTTTGGCAGCTAAACTGAATTACAGAAGGAATGGAAATGTGCAGTTTTGCTTCCTGCCTGTGGGGTCAGTGGTTCCTTTCAATATTGTAGTAAAGGTGACTGTGCAGGGCCTGCATTAGCAGCTGAGGGAACACAGGCAGGGAAAAAGTACAAGTAGTTTTGCAGGACCAGCTCTCATCTAGAGAGTCACTCCTTTGACTCTCTCAGTGACTCTGGTGGTGCTGTGAAACAGCTGCATGTACACAGTTGTGGAAGCAGTGGTGGGGTTCTTACTGGTTTACAGCTGAGCCTCCTATTATGTATGTCTCCAGCTGGTGAGGATTTCTTAATGTGCCCCTCTCTTCTCACCCACAGAGCTCGGACAACATCCCTCCAGGCTATGAGCCTATTTCCTTGCTGGAAGCTCTGAATGGCCTTCGCTCTGTGTCCCCCTCCATCCCGTCAGCTCCTCTGTATGATGAAATCAACTACTCTGGCATGGTGGATGGGATGCCCCCTGCAAACCGACCACTTGTTGGGATGGACAGAGCCATGGAGAGCAGCCACCAGAAGGGCAAGCGGAGCAAGTCTCCAGATAGGTCAGCACAGGGGCAGAGGGGTCTGCTCCTTTGTAAGCCCTGAGGGCTTGTGGCCATGTGTGTGTGCTGGGTGCTGAAAGAGAACTGTGTCTCTGAATCACTGGTGGCACTGCTAGCTCATCTTGTTAGGAGGCCAATGGGTACTTATGGCAGTGAGAGAACTGGGACACCACCTATGTGTTCAGCCTGAAGAGAGACCAGCTTATGTCTCCTGGGAGTTAGCTTTGATATCCAAAGGATTTTTATAAGAAAATTTCACCTAGACTTTGGGTGGGAATGTCTTCTTTTCCAACGCAGCTAGTGCCTCCGCTTGCAGGATTTCAGCTTTCCATGGAGCTCCCTGGGAACAAAAGAATGGAGAAATGACCTGAATTTCAGAGGACAAAATGCTGAAATCCTTTAGTTGTTTTCTGAGTCTTCCTCTGATGGCCTTGTGTTGAGGTGTGGATCCTGTGGAGAACCCCTCACTGAGCCATACAGAAAGCTGAGTCATACGAGGTTGTGCTGCATTTGTTTGGGCACTGCTTGCTGTGTTCCAGCTGCTCATTAGTTTTTGCCACCTTATCAACAACACCAAGTCAGTGCCTGCCAAACAGAGCCCAGTTTGGCACGACTCCAAGCAACAGAAGGGGCCGGGGCTGGAATCACCCGTTCTGTGCCCTCCCATCCTGTCCCACAGGCTCTGCTCCCCCAGACCCAGCTGTGCCCTCTCCATCCTTGTTCTGGTTTGGCTAATGAGCATTTGAGGGATGAAGGAGAGGCGGTGCTGCCCCGGGAGGTGCAGGATGAGTGTCTTCCTGCACACAACTTGTGTTTGCTTACTAGCTCTGTACCCTCTTGGCCAACCATGTCAAAAATCTGGCAGAGGAGAAAGATCCTCAAACTGTCAGGAGGAGGAGAAGGAAAAGGAAGTGAAAGGGACTGAAACTGCTTCTGTGTCGCTTTGGGAGGACATGGAATCAGAGCTGTGCTAAAAGTACGCTGAACGTTCTGGCAGCCAGCAAGGACTTGTGGCTGTGTCACGGAGCTGCTGCTGCTCTCTGTGTAGCTGATCTTTAGAGCTGTGGTGAATCTGGCTCAGTAGTTTGAGCTCCTGCTCTGGATTATCTTATGCTGCTGGTGGAAGGTGGGTTGGGCAGAGGGATGGGGCAGGGTGATGACACCTGCAACTGCCACCACCAAACAGAGTTTCTCTTACTGCAGCACACTACGATCTCCCTCATCCCCAATCCACGAGGAGGATGAAGAGAAGCTCTCTGAGGACTCGGACTCACAGCCAGCACTGGGCGGGGGTGAGCTGGTCCTGAGGGAAACCAGCTCCCCAGAAGTAAGTCTGTGCTATGAGCCAGAGCTGTCCTGTGGGGCTTCTGGGGCTCCAACTGTCTCCTGAGGGGTCACTGCTTCCTTGGTATAACAGAGCACAGAGAGCCCAGAGTCGACAGTCTGGTCTGCCTTCACTCACCCACTTGAGGCTCCATGCCTCAGGACACAGCCTGTGCACCCAACTTGGCTTTAGGAACTGGGAGGTGGGAGAGCTGCAGTCAGTGCACATCAAGGCAGACATTTGCCCTTTGTGTTCCTGGAGGAGCTGAGCAGTTTGAGTGGGAAGCTGAACCTTGTACGTCCAGCATCTGCAGAGCTCTTCTGCTGCTGTTGCCTGTAATGGTGCCATAGCACCAACACTGGTTCCTTGCTCCCACCCTGAAATGAGTCCCTGCCTCAGACATCGCTCTGGTGACAGAGGAGGAGACAAGTGCAGGAAAGGTTGAAGTAACTTGTGCTGTTTTTCCTTACAGAGTGTGGAAGGGGAAGAGATGGAGGACAGCTCATCCCTGCAGAAAAGTGAGTGTGCACTCAGCCCTGAGGGCTGTCAGACTTGTGTTGTGTTGTGGACAGGCACTGGACATACAAGTTCAGAACTGTTCAGCCCCTGAAATCCATTGCTCTGAGATGCTATGCTGTACCAGAGGAAGTTGCCAGGGTTTCTCTGGGGAACTGGGGGAGCAAAACCAACAAATCTCCCCAGTTTATTTGCCAGGCATCTCTCCTTGCTTGAAGTTCTGTGTTCCAGACAGCAGAGCTGGGCTCCTTCCCTCCTCATTGCCTCTACCCCTGTTCAGTACTTTGCCAGGAATGGCTGAGGGAGCCTCTGGGGGCTGATAGGCTAAGCTGCAGATCCTGAAGTCTGGGTGAGGATTCAGTTCATCTGCTAAGTCCACACTTGATTTCTCATGCAGCAGCTGCCCCTGGTGCCATGCATCGTGTTGCACTGCAGGGGAGCCATGCCCAGCTATGGATCCAGCTTCTTCCAGGGCAGCACTGGCTCTAGCTGTGCATGCTATAAGCTGTTTGTCCTCACTGCTGAAGGGCAGATGGCACATACTGCTGTGGTTCTGCTAAGACAGTGTGTCCCATGCCATGGTGAGAGCGTGTGGTACTCAGCACCATGAGGGCACGAGGATGGGGTGCATTGAGAACATCAGCCCGTGTGTGAAGAGCAGCCTGTCAGCATTGTGAGCTGCCTTTTCCTCACGGCCAGCACTGACTGCAGCACTCCTGGCTGCTTCCAGGTGGCTGTCCTCCCTCTGTTGAAGACGTCCTGCAGGATGGTGGCTGCGGGGAGCACAGGAGCCTGACGCAGTCGGACACGGACCCTCCGGTCGATGTCTACCTGCCAGGTAATGGCTGCACTGCTGGATGTGTGCTGTGCTGTGAGGTGGCTGAGGGGGAGGCTGTAGGCTCCATACCTCACTGCTGGCTTCCCACAGTGCTGCAGCCCTACCTCCTCTGGGGATCTGCCTGGAGCACAGGCTCTGCATCCCCCCAGTGCACAGAGCTTGGCTGCTGGGGGTGAGGGGGGCTAACAGAGGGAACATCCCCCTTTCTCTCTCCACCTCTCCCACCCTTCTGTTTCTGTCCTTCCCCCCCTTTCTCCTTTCTGGGCCTAGCCACTGGTACAGCACCAGGGACTGTTTGCATGTGGCTTCCTGTGCCTGTCAGGCAGGGTGCTGCCTACACGGGCCAGAACGAGCAAGGGGTGGGGTGAAAACTTAGTGCCTGGGCCCAGACCTCCGTGCTCCTGTTTCCCAGCTCCAAACACAGCCCCAAAATGCCCTTAGACCCAAGGAGGGGAACTAGCCCGCCCCCGGTCGGGGAAAGGCCAGCAGGCCACACCTTGCTGGCAATACGGCTGTGGGGTGCAGTGCTGGGCCTTGGCCCCACCATTCTCGTTGCAGCCTGTTTTCTTCCATAGAGTCGTAGGCTGTGCTGTGCACCTCTCTAATGTCTCCTTCCCTCTCTGTCTGCCTTCCTCCCTCCTGTCTTGGGCAGCACTGGGTCCTGATTCCTGCTCTATTGGTATAGAGGAGTAAGCTGGTACGTCTTCCGTTCTTCTTACGCATCGCCGTGGTGGGGCAGCAGCAACACCGGGACAGCCGTGGGCGAGAACGGCCGCGTCCCCGCTTGCCGCTGGGGCCGATCCCGGCCCTGGGGGCCACCACCACCCCCACCAGCACTCCGTGCCATCTCTCCCGGCACCGCCCTTCACCCCTGTCCGCCCCACGCCCACCTTGCTTTCCGCCGGAGCACCACGGTCCGCCACTCCCGGTGCCCGGCGGCGCTGCAGCGGCGGCTCTGCCGCCTCGCCCCCCTCCGGCCGTCCCGCCGGCCCCGCACGCACGCCGACTTCCCGCAGCGTTGGCAGCGCATCGCCCTCCCCTCCCGCCCTGCTGCCGCGGGACCCAGCGACCCTCCGGCCGACCGCGCTTCTCCTCCTCGTCCCGCAGGTTCGTCCGACTTCACGCAGACGCTGCCCGGCCGCGGCTCCGCCAGCCCCACGCAGCCCCTTCTGTTCGAGCAGACGCGCCTGCACCTGGAGGACGAGCACCGCCTCTCGTGAGCGGCCCCGTGCCCGCAGCCGTGCCCGCGGGATCCCCGGGACGGGGCCGCGCCGGTGGCCGTGAGGGGCGGGACGGAGCGGGAGGACAAACGCCGCCGCCGATGTGCGCCCCGCGCCCGCCCGGGACGGCGCCGCGACCCCGCGCGTTTCCCCGGGAGCGCCGCGCCGCGCCGCGCCCCGTCCCGTCCCGTCCCTTCCCGGCCGCGGGGACCGGGCGGTGCCGCCGTGTGCCTTCGTTCTGCTTCGTGCCCGGGCGGCGCCGCGCCGCGCGTTTCTATGTTTGTAGGAATAAAGGCCGCGGTCAGCCCCGCCTCCGGCCTCCTGCTGCGGGACGGGGCGGGCGGAGGGGCGGAGCCTGGGGGGAGCGGGTGCTGCGGGGCAGCACGTGCCAGTCTCGTTCCCGGCGTGCTCTTCGGCGACGCCGCGCGGGGGATGCTGGGACGGCCGCGCGCCCTCCCCCGGCTTTGATCTCATTGGGCTGCGGCGCCGCGAGCCTCGAGCGGCCGCTACCTCGTACGGCGCGCGGCGCGGGCGGCGGCGCGCGTCCCTATTGGCCGCCGGTCACGGGACCGCGGGGCGCCGTCGCAATTGGCCGCCCCTCCTGGAGACGACCTCGGGGATTGGCGGGCGGAGCCGGGCTCCGATTGGGCGCGTGGCGCGCGGCGGGCCGTCATTGGCTGTCCGCGGCCGTCAGTCCCGCCCTCCGACGTCGCCGCGTCCGCGCGTGCGCAGAGCGGGCCGGCGGGCGGGCGGCGAGGCGATGGCGGCCATGGGAGCCATGGGAGTGATGGCGGCCGTAGGAGCGTTGCCGGCGGGCGCGGGGTCCCTCCCGCCGCTGCCGACGCTGGGGGTGCCCGGCGTGCCCGAGCTGAAGCCGCTGACGCGGTACGAGGCCATGCGGCTGGGCCCGGGCTGGAGCCACTCGTGCCACGCCATGCTGTACGCGCCCAACCCGGGCATGCTGTTCGGCCGCATCCCGCTGCGCTACGCCGTGCTGGTGAGCGGCGGCGGACGGGCGGGGCCGGGGCACGGGGACCGGGGCCGGGGCCGGGAGAAGGGGACGCGGGATGGGGCCGGGACCCAGTCGGGGCGCGGGGCCCAGGGCGGCGCGTTTCGGGCCGGGCCCGTTAACCCCCGCCCCCTATTGCAGATGCAGATGCGCTTTGACGGCCTCCTGGGTTTCCCCGGGGGGTTCGTGGACCGCCGGTACTGGTCCCTGGAGGACGGTCTGAACCGGGTGCTGGGCCTGGGCCTGGGCTGCGTGCGCCTGACGGAGGCCGACTACCTGTGCTCGCACCTGACGGACGGGCCGCATCGCGTGGTGGCGCATTTATACGCCCGGCAGCTGACCCTGGAGGAGCTGCACACCATCGAGATCAGCGCGGTGCACTCCCGAGACCACGGGCTGGAGGTGGGGCGCGTGGGGAGGGGCCGCGCGCGGCTGCGGGGAACACAAAGCTCCCCTTCCCGCCCCCTCGCCTCGGGGATGCTGGGCCGCCCCGCCCGCTGCGCGGAGCCCGCGGAGGCCACCGGGAGCTCCGCAGCCGGGGCTGCGCCGCGGGCCCCGGGGTGCGACGAGCTCCAGCCCTGCCCCTCGCTGCCCTCCGTAGGGAAGAGCCCCGTTTGCCCGCTCTGCGTCAGGATGTGGGCGGGGTCCGTCTCACACCTTCAGCAGAACCTCAGCACAGCGCTGCCCTGCTTTGCTCCAGGCTCTCCGGGGGTCGCACAAAAGCAGAGCAGGGGCACGAGCGCCTCCTGCGCAGCTCAGCCACCGTAAGGGCGGAGCGAGGCGTGGGGGGGTCTCCTGGGTGCCCACTGAGCGCACAGCCAGCGGGAGCAGAGGTGTCAGGCCCTGGGTTGCGGTGCTGCTGAGGATACGGGGCTGCGCTGCGGTGCCCCCAGGCAGGGCTGGGTGTGGAGGGGAAAGCGGGGATGCCCATAGCGGCTCGGGCAGCGGGATTCACCAGGGGACGGGGCTGGGACTGGGAAAGCAGGGAATTGGGGGTGTGGGGAGAGGCAGAGCAGGGGCTTCAGCGGGGCTGGAGGCAGGTGAGAGCAGGCTGCGGTGGGGGTAGGGGGGGGACCAAGCACCGGGGCTGTGGGCTGGGGGTCTTGGGGTGGGGGGTGCGGGGTTGGGGGTGCCTCGATCTCCGCTGAATTGTGCTCCGTGCCTTTGCAGGTGATGGGCATGGTCCGTGTCCCTCTCTACACCCAGAAAGATCGCATGGGTGGGCTGCCAAACTTCCTGGCCAACTCCTTCGTTGGAACTGCCAAATTCCAGCTGCTCTTTGCTCTAAAGATCTTGAACATGGTGCCGGAGGAGAAGCTGGCCGAGGCAGTGGCTGCCACGCAGAAGCCGAAGAAGCCGGCGATCGACCACGCAGCTGTGGCAGCAGCTAAGCAGGCGAACGAGCTGGCGGCGGCCGCCAGAGCAGGCAATGAATACGCAGATAGCGGAGAGAACCAGGCAGCTGCGCACGCTGCGGCTGAGCTGGCAGAGCAGCAGGCGGCCGGGCTGGAGAGCCAGGCTGTGCTGGAGCATCTGGCGGCCGTGCCAGGGGCTGAGGCCGTGGTGGCGGAGCTGCAGGCGCAGCCCGGGGCAGACACTGTGCTGGAGCAGCCGGTGGCTGAAGCCATGGAGTGATGCCACCATGTTTGTAATTGATTAAAAGTGGGTGAGGAGACTAGAGACTTTCTTCTAACTTTCCAAGCAGTTGCTGGCTGCGAGATTCCACTGTGTAGCCAGGAGGGTTTGGAATTGTCTGAAGCAGGGGAAAGCTATGTATTTTTATGGCCATTAAACTCTAGCGAGCTTCCCAGATCAATCTGCACAGCCCCCTGCAGAGAGTTCATGTGCTTATGTGAAGGTGCGGAAGCCTTAGAATTACGCTTTGATTTCAGGGACACACTGCTGCTTTCAGGTCCCGGTTTCGTTTTTAAGGAACAAAACTTATTTTGAGATGCCCTATGTTGACTTGGACGCAGCTGTGTTTTGCAGTGGACACAGCTGAGGAATAAGGCTGCTGGTGAAGCGCCTTTGCCATTGTGGGCAGAAGGGCTCTGCTGGCAGCTGTGAAGCTGGGCTCCCATTGGAATGCCGGTGCCCGCGGTGACTTGCACTGAATTCCCTCTGGGGCACGGGGACATACTCGTGTGGGTTTCTATCTGGAGGTCTGCGGGAGCAGGAAAGTGGAATAAATGGCTTTGCTGAACGCTTCGCAGTCGGGATCTTTCTTGACTGCCAGCGCACAGCACTGGGGGGTTCCAGAAGGCTGCAGAGCTGCTGTCCCTACAAGGGGCCCTTCTGTCTGGAGAGGAGCAAGCAAAGCACCTCTCTGGCTGTGGGCCAGGACAGCTTGCAGGGCAGAGGGTGCAGCAGGGTTTGGGGTGCTGCACCTCTGCAAACTTCTGAAGCTTTTGCTGTTTGGTTACCCTAAGACAGTTCTCGCACCTGGTTGATGCCAGCAGCTCAGCTACAGGTGCCAGAGCAGCTGTGTGTGGTGGGCATTCACTGCTCTGTAGCAGCTGCCACTGCCAGATCACAGGCAGCCAGTGCCTGGTCCAGCTGCCCGGAGCCCACAGCTGCAGCAGAGCCTGGGCATAGCACACAGCCCTGCAGGTTGCAAAAACCATTTGCTAAAACCTCCAGCCCCTGCCTGCCCCACGGCAGCTCTGCTTCCCCTTTCCATCCCCATCCTGGTGCTGAGCTGTGCCCCAGCCTGTGCCCAAGCTGTGGTCGCTTCACCACAGCTGCTGATCCAGCTCAGCCCCAGTGAGAGCAGAACTGCCTCCACCACCGCAGTCCCCTTCCAGGCACTGGGCTCAGGCAGGGGTTTTGCTTTTCCCTATTTGCTGCCTGTGTCCACCCTGCCCTGCACAAAGGCCCCAGAGGTGCCCAACAGGCAGCCCCCCATGACCAGCATGGGGCTGCTGCATACATCATGGCAGAGTGCAGCACTGGGGAAAGGTCCTGAGCAGTGAGTGGAGGCAGATGCCTGCACACGGTGATGAACAAATGACTCACAAAAGAGGTTTGGTTTAATTGAAGACGTTTAGAGAGAGGCTGACAGCGGCAGCGTGGTGCTCCTCAATAAATAACGGGCTGTGAGGTGGGGGTGTGATGCCATAGGGGATGGGGTGACAGGAGGACAGCACATAGACCAGTCTGGTCCCCCAGGGATGTGCCTAAGGGCAGCAGCTGAGGAGTTGGGGTGCACAGGGGCAGAAGAAGAGGGAGGGGGGAACGTCACATCAGTGCCAGAACAAGGAGATTCATTGTGGCCCAGAGGACACAAGTGCCAAAAAAAAGCAGAACCTTTGGTTGCTAAATAAACTCGTACAAACCAAGAGAAATGCTCAGGTAGGAAGTGGCTGAGCTGAAGGAAAAAACAGTTATACAAATGAGGGTGACAGAGTGCTTCGGGGCTCCCAGGTGCAAGAGCTGTGATGAGGAAGGGCTGCAGGCACCACTGCTGTGACCTCCCCTGCCACTGGAACAGCCAGGCTGGGCAAGGGGCAGCAGCCTGAGCAGGGCCTGCAGGTAACAGCTGCCCAGCCCACACCTCTGCAAAGCCAAAGCACAGCCAGCACTGTGAGCACAGCCACGGGGCCGTGGGAGCAGGGAGCCGTGTGCAGGGGGACCCACATGCAGCCTCCGACCCTGCAGCAAAGGGCAGTGCTGCCCTCACGTGCATGAGGGCTGGTGGAGCACCTGGCCCTTGGGACACAGGTAATGAGGCCTTATGCCACTGCCAACTGCCCCTGTGAGCTGGTGGCAGGGGGTGCCCGGCCCCAGGACTCCCTGAAGCTGTGGTGAGCTAAAATGCACACAGGAAACCTGTGCTGCTGTGAGGCCTTGAGCAGTTCTGCTGCACTGTGCACAGTGCTGGCGCGCTGTGCTTGCTGCTGGGCTGTGTCTGCAGGGCTCGCTGCAGCATGCAGGGAGCAGCTGTGCAACCCCACAAGCAGGGAACTCTGACAGCCACAGGCTGGGCCCACGCTGCATTACTTCCATGCCCCAGCCAGGGACAGTTCTCCCTGCCCCACAGCCCAGCCAGAACCTCCCCAGCTGCACCATGGCCAGCCCTGGCTCCCTGCAGCTCCCTGCACTGCACTCTTTGGCAGGCACAATTCTCCTCCCAGAAATACATTTTCTTTCTCCTGTCAACCACTGGGGGAGGCAGCCCTGCTCTCATTCCAGAAAAGTGAGCAGCACCTCGACCAGCCTCTGCCTCCCCTCAATAAAGCATCTGCCAGCCCATCAGCCGGACTGAAATCCTTCCCGCAGTCAGGGCTGTGCAGAGCAGGGAAATGCTGCACCAGCACTGCCTGCTGTGCCAGCAGCTCTGAGCCAAGGCAGCATTGGGCCACCCTGGCTTCTGTTCACGTGAACCAGCACAGCACCATGCAGTGAGCTCTCCTCCACACCCTTGTATTGTTTCTCATCTTAGGGGCTTACAAACACTGAAATGACTTTGTATGGTATCAGGGCTGCAAGCTCCTCCCATGTGTGCTCCTTCTAGGTCTAGACCTGACCCAGACTACGGCTCATCCCCACTCCCCGCCCTCGCCTGCCACCAGAGCTGGCCCTGCACGCAGGAACATGCAGAGCTTACACTGCCCTTCACTTAAGCTCCACTTCCAAGAGGGGCATGAGAGCGGGAGGAAGAGCACAGCAGCGAGTGCAGGAAGCCTTCACCAGGGCAGAGGATGCAGTGGGGACACGGGGGAGCAGTGCTCCCCACACCTCCAGCACTGGTACTGACGGAGCTGCAGCCTCCCAGCCGAGGAGCAAAGCACTCGCTCCCAGGGGCAGGGATCACAGAGGGACCTGGCCTGGCTGCAGCACACAGGAGCCTCGGGGTTCTCCCAGCAACATGGGAGCTTGGTGCGAGGGAACAGAGCCCCTGAACCTGGCCCTGGTGCTGCAGAAAGGGCAGCTGTCAGTGGGGCCCCATGGCAATGCCTGCATGCTGCAGCCTGGAGCATGCAAGCAAGCAGCTGGGAGGCTTCTCTTCAACAAGGAGCTGTAGTGATCTGTGTGCAGCGCTCTACCCTAAAGATCCTGCAAGTGTGCAGCCCTGGTGCCAAGGGAGGATGTGTGCTGGGAGGGGAAAGGCTCTGCCTACCACAGTGGGGTCCCACAGCTCCAGGCCCTCCCCTGCTCTGTTCCAGCTTGGAAAGAGGCAGAAAGATCTATACAGTATAATATATATTTCACTATGAAATAGCAATTTCATCCCCTGCCTTCTACTTGGTGCATCCTGGATCAGGTACTTTTTACACACCCCCCTCTGAAGGGCTGAGGCTGACTCTCACCTGGGGTGGATGCCCTGCCTGGATTCCCTAGCAGGGCGGGACACAGCCATCCAGCTCCCCTCCTCCCAGGGTGCTCACTGCTCACTCACAGTCAGTGCACCTCACTCACACTGCTTTCATCAGCTGTGCCGTGGAAGCAGCAACTGAACACCTCCACATCACATACAAGCAAACCATCCAGAGGCAAGGGAAGTGGCAGGGACAGTGTGACATGCTCACAGACCGGTGACATGGAAGCCCTCAGCCCGGTGCCCCCTGGCAGCCCGGCCTCCCAGGAGTGCTCACAGGCTCCAACCCACAGGGTGAGTCAGGGCTACAGCCCGTCCAGGGTGAAGTCAGCAAAATCTTGGTCAGTCCGTGGAATAAGGAGTCCTTTCCAAGGGGTGGGTCACTGACCAAGAGCCATCATCACTGGAATCAGTGCAGAGCCAGATGGTTCAGGAGATGAAAGGAAGAACAATCCCTAAGGAAAGACAAAGAGGGAAGCTGTCTTAGAGAAAACAGTTGTTAATAGGTCTCAAAGTGTACTGGAGATTTACTGTTCCATAGACTTCAGTCAGACCTGTGCACACTGGCTATCGGTTCCTGAGCTTGGATACTGTCAGCAAAGTGGAGGCTCAGTTATTCCATCCATCAGAGCTGGTCTAACAGCTGGGAAAAAGGCCAGAGGCAGCAGGGACAATTTTAATCTGCTCTAAAGCTCCGAGCCCACATAAACAAGAGGAGAGTTCAAACTCCCTTCACATGAAACCAGGAGGTTGGCAGCTGGAGGCCAGGGCACAGCGATGCTTCACATGCCTGGCACAGCAGGGAGGTGGGGAGGCAGCTCCAGCACACTCCCAGTTCCCCAGACAGGACCAGGCACACGGCCACGGTGTGGGCCAGAAGGGAGCCTGCCCTCAGGCACCTACCTTTGTGCTGTGTGTGCATCCACTGATGGAGTCACATCGTCCGGCTGTACTCGATGCCACTCTTGGCAGAAATGCCAGACCATGGCAGAAGGCTACAGAGAAGGTTCTGAGCTTGTCTGTATATCCTCTGGGGAATGGAACATGGGCTCAGGCTGGCTAGTGTTGATCCAATGTGCTGCAGGTAGTCAGTGGCCATCTGTTAAGGATAGTGACATTTACACTCTGACTTCAGACACAGCAGTCCATTGAGAACTTCAAGTTACCTGCTACAAAGACCCTCTGACACAGTGAGGGTTGCTCTGCTCGGCTAATTAGACAGACCAGCTCCTCACACTACATGACTGCTCCTTCCTGTCACAAGCAAGTATACCTGGCACTATAAAATAAGACAATTTGGAAATGGAACTGCAGCATCAGTAAGGTTGAAAAAGACCTCTAAGGTCATCTAAGCCAACCATCAGCTACTGTTACAACTCCAGATCAGCTACAAGCTGTGTGGGAAGTACCCCACCTAAGCAGCTGCTCGCTTCCTTGGCACTCCACAGCAACTTAATGCAGGGGCTGAAATACATCCACCTGCCTGGAGAGATCTGGACTAGTTAGCTATACCTGAGAAAGATCAAGTTTCTTTACCAGGACCCAATGACCTGGCATAAATTCCCAAATTCAGTTTGAGAGAGCAGCCTGCTGAAACCTAGGCCAGGCCAGGATCACAGGATGCCCAGTGGCAAGAAGCAAGACCAAGGGCTTTTCTGCCACAGTGCCAGCCAAATCCTGCACTGCGCAAGGCAAAGCGTGCCTGGTATGCTGCTTTAACACGAGCATCCAAAGGAACTGGCTTCAGCTTCAAATTCAATTTCCCATACTCTACTGTTCCCAGTAGAGATGGGGAAGACCAGGCACAAGTGGGTCTGAACCTGTCTAACACCGCCTTCAGGGAAATCAGTCCAATTAAGCTCACATCTGAGCAGGCATCAGTCCCCAGACACAGCCAGGTCACACTTGGCTGGACTGCTATTTTTAGCCCCAAACATGGTCTGGTGTCTGCTTAGCATGCCTGTAAGGCTGAACTTAAAGGATATAAGATCGTCCAGGGCGGGTGTCCACCGTTGATGTACAGAACGTAGGTAAAGCCATCTTTGAGGACCCCTCTTATGGAATAGTAATAGGGAAGATAGTGGTGCTGTTTAAAGTCTCTGTTTTCATAGAAGTTTATTGCTGTGTTGTTAGTGGTGAGGACATGCAGGTAGATGGCTTTGCAGTGATCTTGGGCAGTCGTCGATATATGGTCTTTTAAACTTTCAAGCAGGAGTGAACCTGTTGAAAGAAGGAAGAGCAGAATCAGGCAGTGCAGCTGCGTCCCTCAGGGCCAGCACAGCTCTCCAGGATTCCTGGCTGAGATCTCTGGCACCCAGCAGCTAAGCAGTCCCTGCTGCACACGTGTAAGAGATCAGATCCCACTCACTCCCCAGAGCGTCATGAGGACATTCAACAGGGCAGCACTAAAGGGTTTTAATGGAAACCTCGTCCCACAGAACAGACTGATAAAGACAAACCCTCCTGGTTCAGTAACCACAAAGTAACTCTGCCAGCAGCACCCATCCCCACCACGCAGCACCCAGCTTTGCATAAGGTCACTGAGTCACCTGCAGTGGTATCGCTTCCATCGGTTCACTTGTTTTATAGACTTTCAAAAGAGCAGAGACAACAGGACTTGACAAGCAGATTACTGCATTGAGTATATGAAATTTAAAGAAAAGAACTGGTAGGATTTAAGCTCCCTTCTTAGGAGAAGGGTGAGTAGTAGTCTTACTCAGCCTGTATTTGCTCAGCCACAAGGGAAGGAGAGCAGCAGGGAAACCAGAGAAGGGCACAGAGGATACTGCAGCCCCAGTAGATGGAATCTGGAGGTTCATCCAAGCCACCTCACCGTGGGAAGGAGCCAGCAGAACCTGCAGGACTAACTCCTAGCACTAACAACAGACTAAAGAAATAGGTGAGCTAATCCAAACAGAGATGAAATGTGCTCTTTCACAATCCCCGGGGCACAGCTGGGTTTCTGCAGGGCCCACAGGATTTCACAGCAGAAGTCAGCAGCGCTGACCCTACGGTTACTTGAGACTTAGTAGGAATTTGTTATCAGCCAAGCACAAAAAGACACAGAAACCTCAACAGGAGAGCAGTTTAATTTTGTTATCAGATATGCCACTCACAGCTCACAGTAAGCCAAGTGCATTCTGGTTTGAGAAGAGCAGAGAACCAGAAACCAAAAGCTTTCAATGTCTGCCAGCAAAAATCAGAGCTTCATGCTGTAAAAATATACTGGCAGTGAAAAACCTCCTGCATGAAAGACTGCAGCTTCAAACATGAGTAGGAAAACTTTTGGAAAGGGAAAGCTCTCAGAAAAAGCAGCAGCAGCTCCTTAAGGTTCTTTTGCTGCAGGTACAAGTGCAAAGGTTTGGACATGCTGCCTGGATTTAATGGATACAGGAAATGCTGATGCTGTAAGGAGGAAAATCCAGCAACATGGAGCTGAAAAGAATGGTGATCTGGTAACTGAAAGGGCCCTTAACAGCCCCAGTTTTACAGAATACCCCTTTACTAAGTTATCTGAGCACTGTTCTGTGTAAGCATTTTTTTCTTTGTACTGATAATCTATCTAAAGCAGCGTTTCAGTGTAAGTTTTCAATACAGCCCTCTCACTGAGGTCTTTATGCATTGTATCAATTTTTACCTTTCTAAAGGAATGGAGAAGGGAGATACAGTCCATAGCTGTATCCACTGAAGAGACTCCAGATGTGCAACAGTGAGTCATGCTGCCAAACCTGACCTCCTTCCTTCGGCAGATCAAAGATACAGATCATGCTTGAAACTGCGCCAGAATGGCACTTACTGATGGCAAACCACATCCTGCTCCAAACAGAGATGAGCCCTTCTGACTGCAAGATTCTCAATTGGCTGCAAAACTGCTACATGTTGCAGCAGGGATTCAGAGTTTATGTGGACACAACAGGTTAAATCAGGTCTGAGTTACACTCCTTTTCCAGTTTCCTTCAGCTTTCTCTAAACATTCCTTCTATTGATTTAAGCTGCAAGTTTAAAGCTGCATGAGCAAAACAAAGGAGATGTGAGGGCACCCCTTCAAGTGCTGGGATAAATCACAGACAAGATTTTCTCAAAAGGAAACTGGAGTGAAGTGGTGCAGCTTCATCATCCATGCCCACCACCCACATGTAGCAAGCAAGACAGCAACAGAATTGCCATTTAGCAGCAGCTTACCAATCCCGTGTTTCCTGAACTCCTTCACCACTCCAAGACTGAGTATGTAAGCAACTTGAGTGTCCAAAGGAAAATTGGAAGCTAGGATGTCTCCATCCTGAGTAGAGATAGGACAAGTTATTTAGTAAGGTACCTGGGAAGGCAGAAGAGAAAGCAAGAATCCTGAACCAGAACACATGAAAACAAAGCAGGAATCTTCACTAAAGAGTAGAGAAAAATGAAAGGGGTGCTGTCCCCTGGGTGAACTCCTACTTTTGCTTGACCTTTCCAGCCATAGAACACTAATCACAATGTTTCTTTACTATATACATGGTTTGCAGGCCTCAGGACACAATGTATCTGCAGTCTTTACCAAGAAGCATTCACACTGCCAAAGCTGCCCCCATCAGGGCCTGATCAGTCCGTTTAGCAGCAATGGGCTTTATTGCCTGCTCAGGGCTTCGCATCAGCTGGAGAGCTCTGTACTGCTGAAGAGGACAAGGAACATACTCTATAGGCCCAGCTGTCTGGGACAGTATCTGGATAAGCTCTGGCCTTCAGTGTGCTTAGAACAAGAGCCTTCTGTTAGCTGCTGAAGACTCGGTTTGACTTACACTAACTAGCTCTGGGGTGAAGTCAGCTGGAGCGAAGAGCCCAACGCCACTCAGTGCTCGTGGCTCCTCCAAGTGTCACTGACTGTTCCACACCATTACAATGCTGATGGCCTCCAAGCCCACCACATTTCCCCTGCTTTGTTTTTAATCTGCTTTCCTGTGTTGCCCTCCCTACACTACCCTGGGGGTCTCTTGTCTCACCCTCTTCAGCAGCCACCTCTATTTCCCCCCCCTGTGCACACTGTGCTTTCTCTCCAAGCTCTGCCACCCTGAGGCCTGAGCTTTCTGCAGGTTGGTCACCTCTGCTTTTGTGCTCAAGAAGTGACTGTGAAATGAAGGACACTGAAGTTGCTGCAGGAAGTCAGCTCACAGGAGTGACTCACCTAGCACAGCTAAGGAAGTGCACTCCTTATGTAAGAGAGGAGTAGTTTTGCTATCCCTTGGCTGGCCCTTGGCATGAACTTCATCCACCAGCAACGGCCAGGCACACTGAGAACAGCCAGGCAACAGAGCTGAAGGGGTTTAGAGGCCACAACAGCATTATCTGATTTCTCTTTACAGCACATCAGGAAGCAAATCTGCTATCAGAGCGCAGCTGCCCAACCCCAACAGGAAGGGACTTTCTGTGACAGACCATGTGTTCAAACCACCCCCCCCCCCCCAGGCTTCCGTTAGCTGGAAAGGCAGCGCATTCCTGGCTCTTCACAATCAGTTCAAGATAGCTTCTGAGTGGAGCTGGGAAAGATCCCCCAAACAGCTCCATCTCAACTCACCACAGCAAGAGGCAAAGTATCTCAATACTGAAGCACAAGTTTCCTACCTCTTTATGCACCTTTGTTCTGTTCTTGATCTCTGCCACTATCATCCCCACGATGGAGCCTCTGTATGTGGCTGCGAGGGAAAAGAACTTCTTGTTGGAAGTGATATCCCGGTACCATGAGTCAGGGTACCTGGAAGGAAGAAAAAAAGATACTATTTTGTACCAATATGCATCAAAATAACATCATGTGAGCAGCCTCCAGGTGCCCTCCCCACTCCATGCCACCACAGGGAAGCCAGCATACACTTATGTAGGCTCAAGAGAATTCAGCATGCCTCCTACTTTAAGCAAAGGTACAAATTCTAAACCCCACAAATGCTTTTGCTGTTTTATTGTTTGTGATCTTACTTATAGCCTGCTGACATCCTCTATAAACTCTCTCAAAGGGAAAAAAAGATTAAAGTCTTTAAAACCTGAAGCTGTAGTTTCAGACAGAAAGCTATCGCTGTCCCCTGGAAAACAGCCCTGTGCTTGTGCAGACACAGGCATTTATCATGTGGGGAACTGAGCTGGTGCTCAAAGCAGAGGACAGCCTTCCTTCAGACTTACAGAAAAGGCTAATACAAAAGCTTTTATGCTAAGAGAGTGGAGAAGCATAAGTATTTCAAAGAAAAAAAAACAACAACAAATAAGACTGTGAGGCCTCATACATGAGATTTACACAAGTTTCCTCTATCCAGATGTTTGGCCTCAACAAAAGCCCACTGCAGAGGGTGTCCACCACCCTCTTTCCCATCTCCTAAAGTGTCTTGCAGGAAGCACCACGGATTGCAAAGCCCATTTTTCTGCCAAAACCTGCATGCATGGACTTCCAGCTGACACCAGGACTCATGGCAGCGGGTCACCACCACCAGCAGCACCAGGGTGCACAGGAGCTTCAGCACTGCTGCCTGTTCAGCACCAGCCCAGCGCTGCAGCTCAGAGCACAGGTCTGCTTGGTCCCAGGCTCCCATCACCCATATCCACACAGCAACATACTCTATTGGGAACCAGTCACCACAGAGCTGCTTCACTGCATCTATGTCATCGTGGCACAGCAGACGCAGGTTCACGTCGGTGAGTGCGGTCGGAGGCACCTCCTCTGTCATTCACACCTGCAAGACAAGAAAGCACATCAGGAACGATGGAACACAGCCAAGTGTCTGTGCCAGGGCAGTTCTTGGTGTGCAGGGAGTTGTTCTTCCAGCTGAGTGCACCCTCAGTCAGTTTGCACCGGGCTGGGAGGAGCACTGATTTAGCTGGGGGGTTTGAAATGCTTTAAGAGAAAAGCTGCAAACTGCAGCACTTGGGTACTGCCTGCTGCTGAAGGGAATGCTCAGCTCTCCAGCAGCCTTGCTTTTAAATTCAGAGACTTGAGATGAGCAGATTTAAGCACAGGGGGCTGCATATCCCGTTTGAGCAGTGTAAAAATTCCATCATATCACACTCTGTAAAACACTTAACCAGTAAAAACGCATACAAGGTCCACACAGCAATGATCTGAGTTTGATTTGCTTTGACAGCACACAGAACCATGCACCAACATTTCTCCTAAGGATTCTGAAATGCCTTTCCCTGCTGTTCCCCCAGCCAAAGCAGGTCCAGCCCCAGCTCCACGCTCCCAGGGTGGTGAGCCAGCTTTCTTGGCTCACCTGCTCCTCTCTGATGAAGTACCCAGGAAGAACTGCAGCTATTTCACAGGACCATGGCTGTACACTTAGCAAGCTGCTTTCAGAATCACTCCAAATGTTAATTTCAAAACAACAAGCACCTAAAAAAACCTGGTTTTAAAACTACCTTGACAGCTAAGACAGGGGTAACATTTTGGGGGGGTCAGAATCTGGACCTGCCAGCCCTGCAGTGACAGCCCAACACGCCGCAACCTCACCCTTGAGCTCAGGTTTGCAGCAACACTGCCCTTCTTACTACAGATCTTCTCATTCTTGAGTTTTGATGACCCTGGAAGTCAATGCCTTTTCTCAGTCAACCATTTCAAATCCTCTCAGTGTTAATAAATTAGAGATGAAAGAAAGAGCTGAGACAGAGTCAGGTTTTGGGGCGCCTGGGAGCGCTCAGCCAGCAGCACAGGGCCATCCCTGTGAGGATGAGTTCATGTTTAGCAATGATGATATTCTGTAAGAGCCAGGCAAGCACTATGTGTTATCTGGTAGGTCTAGCTCTACGAAATCAGGGAGAATGGAGGGCAAGTGCAGTTTGCAACAGCACTTGATCAAAAATTCTTCCCCCAGACTTGCGGGAAGAAGTGAAGAGAAAGTTACAAGATAAACCATGCTCAAGTGGCAGTGACACGGGGTGACACCACTTAGACTAATGACAGAGGAACTCCAAATCCTCATGCATAAGCTGATTATCAGCTGTGACAGTGTTCTGTAACTATTTTTCTTTGCCTCACTGCTTGCTGAAGCACCAACTAGCTGCAGTCGCTGCCTCACCCCCAGGCTCTCTGGGCTGCAGGCTGGGTGCAAGCTGGGCACTGTGGCAACACGTGAAGCTCGGTTTGGCTTGCACACAGCTCTCAAGAAGCTGGAAAAGGCTGCAGTGGGTACCTGCAGGAAAGAACACCACCTGCTTAACAATTAAGAATTGAAATATTCATGAACTACTGCCAACAGGGAAAAAAAAAATACACAGGTCAGGTCACAGAGACAGCTAATAAGAAGGACATGGCCAGAAAATAGTTTCTGAGGAAGTAACAACCTATGCCAAAACCCACAGGCTGCTACACCGGACACAGGAGCACTCCTGCACATGCAGACAGGTTGGTTAGCAGCACAGGGCATTAACACCAGGCAAAATCTGCTGGGCACCAAAGCAGTGGTCATCCCACAGCCCAGCTTTTAGACGCAGCTGGGCTCAAACACCTTCAGTTCCAGCTCCTTGATAACTTCATTTTGCCAGAAGCAGAGCAAGGGAACAACAAAGCACCAGGAGAAAAGCATGCACGTGCCCAGCCTGAGGAAGCTACTCTACAGGCAGCTATAACCAGGCTTCTTCAACCAGGACAAACTAAATTCCACTTCAGTCTCCCATAGCTTGCTGAAGTCTCCTCCAAAAGTCCAACCCCACAAGCTGGGAGGGGATGGTTAATGTGGAAAACAGACAGGAGGCTGGAACTGCACGTGATGCTGTTGGAAAGAGTACAATAGCTGAATATGGAACAGATGAGACTGAAACATCCGAGCAATTTGCCAGCACATCCAAAAGCTTACAGCCCAGAGAGCAGCCTCGCGCTGTCCTAACACACAGAAAAGGGAGGTTATAATCAAGCACCTGGCAGTACTATAAGGCAGAAATTAATTCACATAGTGCAGACCAATCTACACCTGCAGTACAGCCATCATAGCTGCTACCAGAACTGAATTCTAAGCCTTTCCTCTCCCCATCAGGGAGAGCTTGAGATCACAGCAGCACAATTAGAGCAGCAAAACACTTCAGATAAAATAACATCTCATCTGCATTTGCTGGCCAAGTTTTGATGTAAGAGCTGACAGGATGTGACTGTGCCAAGGGAAGCTCCGCTTTATGCATCACTTTTAGAGGTAGCATGGTTGTTGTTGTTGTTTTTCAGAACAAAAGATCCGAAGTACAAAGGAAAAAAAGCCAGTTTCAAGTTTATTTCCTACCTAAAACTGCAGATCTTTAACATATAAATGAATTTCAAGAAAATGACATGAAAGCATAAAGGCTCAGAGCACCCATAGCCTTCTGCCTCACTTTACTGAAATAAATTCAGCAAAACATTACATGAAAGCCCCAGATGTAAGGAAGCAGTTTGGGCTTTATGTGTACAGGGTGGCTGCAGAGAAACCTGCTGTAAACTGACCCACCATATTTGGCACCCAGGCTGTGCACTGCTGCCACCAGCACCTCCAGCCCCTACTGGGCATGTCTTGCTTGGAGCTTAGCTGAGCCAGCAGCTTAAGGACACGTTCTTTCCTTGAATGAGATGATTCACAGCAAAGAAACCTCAGCTCAAACTTTTCTCCAGAACAGGAAATTCTCCTTCCTTTCTAGAGCTCTTGCATATAAGAAATAAGGTGAGAAACTCTACATGATATTCTATTTCTAGAGAAATTTAGTTAACCACCCTGAATCAACACTCTACATCTAAGATGTTCAAACGCAAGACAAAGCATGACACTTACTAGAATTCAGTGAGAAACTACATAAGGGCTTTAGAAAATCCTTCAAGCAATTCTATGCCTTCCACAGCCTGGCCAAGCAATGCAACAAGGCTTCCCTTTTTTGGGCTATTAGACATGCCCTAACAATGCTTCTGCTCTGTGCATCCTGCAACCATCAGCTGGATTTGAGCAATGAACAACC
Source organism: Perdix hodgsoniae (assembly GCA_035772895.1). Classification (NCBI taxonomy): domain Eukaryota; kingdom Metazoa; phylum Chordata; class Aves; order Galliformes; family Phasianidae; genus Perdix; species Perdix hodgsoniae. The sequence continues at coordinate 2,005,213 of JAPSGF010000014.1, forward strand.
TTACAGTGCCACTTACACAAATTCTTGTTTGGATTTCCACTGCCATCCAGAGAAGCTCATCAGAACCCCAAACGTAAATGCTATCAGCCAGAAATAAAACCACCCAGTTCCCTGGCAGAAGAAACCCAAGATAAACAAATACCAACTGGAACCACACACAGATATTCCAACGAGGAGTGCAGTGGCTCTGCCAGATCACAGCCCTGCTTCAGAGATCAATACGTGTGCAGTAGCTGCACCTCACTTACAGGAGCAGACCTTGTGCTGGGCACGAGCAGGGCAGCTGGCAGCCTGGAAGTTGTGCAGACACAGCACTGCAGAGCTGGGTTCCCCTGTGGAGCTGCTCCCAACACAGTAACAAATCCTCACCTGGCCACAAAGACAACCCCCAGAGCCCCACAAGATAAAATTCCCAGGGGAGAAAGAAAAGTTTTTATTCGCATCCGATATTCTGTGTATTCACTTGCAAATAAAGAGGATGAGACAAAGCCTGAAGGGAACGTGAAGAGCTGCTCCAAACACGGGGCAGCAGCACAGCAGCCTCTCCCAGCCCTGGGCTCTGCTGCTGGCTGCGAGCACTGCAGGACTGCCCAGCTCTGTGCCTCCACCTCACATCACCCAGCGCTGGGGATCAGATTTACACGAAACCTTTTGATGTAAAAGAACCAAAGGCCTAATTCCAACCAAGGAGCAAAGAGTTCCATTCTGCATTTTGCTTTAAGCGTGCTGCATTTTTAGGTTACTGGTCTCACAGGAAATGTACCACACAGATCCCCCTGTTACCATGCTCCTTTTATTTAAAACAATGAAACTGCAACTGGATTTGAAAAGGTGCTGAACTCCTGCCTTCCCACATAACCTCACTGCATGGTGAGGCCCTTCCTCCAGGCTGACCCCATGCTACTCAGCCAGACCTGCCTCAGCACCTGCACTCTGCAGACATCACCGTAGGAAATGCATTGGCACCTTGTTCCTGCCTCTGCACTTTGCTTTTGCTGTGCCCAGACTGCAGTTCGCTGGCCAAGGGACTGAAGTCCAAAAGCCAAACTCTTGGAATTGCAGCAGTTCTGCCAGGGAAGATCACAGTGTGAAACATCCCAAAAGGATACCCAGCAAGAAGACAAAAATCAGCTGTACCTGTGGAGCAAACAGGAGTTATATCTGAGATCAGAACACTTACTGTCAGAGAAATCCGTCCACACACGCATCCCCTGTCCTCTGCTCACTCACATTCATGCTAACCTGGCACCCACGAGTGGCTCTCGGGGCTGATCTTTCACCCTACAGCTCTGGATGCATCACTGGAGCCGTGATTTCATGCAGGCTGTTACCACACAAAGCATTCCCAGAGCACACTGCGGAATGCTCAGCTTCCTCCTGCCCCAGATAGAACCATTCCTCTGGGGGACAGTGAGTAAGAATCGCTAGGAGGGTTCTGCTGCTAAAGCTCCTCTTGTTGAGACACAGAAGAGAAAACCTGCTTTGTGACAGCAGCACTGCAGGAGCTGAAGGCTGAGAGTCCCAGCAGAGGAACGTTCAGCAGCAGAAGGTGATGGGAGGAAAGCCAGCAGCACCAAGTGAGCACTGAGCACGGCAGGCATCCAGCACAGCTGCTCCTCCCAGAACCAGGAACCCCGGGCAGCTCATCTGCATGCAGGCCTGCTGCCATCCCAGAATTAGAACAAACAGCTGCAGACAAGATACATGCAGTGACTCAAAGAGCCAGAAATCAGCACAGTGCAAAGGCTGGGAGAGGGAATTCCGAGCCCATCTCCATTACGAGGCACTGTCCTTGTTACCAAGCTGTCTCAATTCAGGCACAGCACATGCTCCATCACAAAGGCACCAGCAGCCAAACTCCAGAGGCTACTGAAAACAACTGAAAATATATTCCCTTCCCCAGCTGGCAGACAAGCTCCCAGGCTCACTGCTCTCCAAGATTTGTATTTATAACGTGCACCAACGTGGCTGCTTTCCTCTTCCTTTCTTAGCGGTGTTTTTCAGCATGAGACACCCACACTTGGTTCAGCACACCACTGGCTCTGCTGCAAGCTTGTAGCATTCAAAATAGATTCTGGCACCCACAGCAAGAAGCTTAAACCAAGAAATTCCAAACTGACTTACAAACTAACAGTGGAAAACCAACCAGCTGCAGCTCCTGCCTTCCTGCTAGGAGAGGGGGAAGCAGAGCAAGGCATAAAGCTCTGAGTCTTTTTGCATTGCCCCACGCTGAAGACATCAGTGTTTAAAGCTTGTAGAGGAATGCTGAGAGAAGGCAGAGCTCTCGCTGAACACCCAGCACAGGGAACAAAGCAGGAATGTGGCTGCACTGCCTGCCACAGCTGAGTCAGCTCTCGGTAGGTATGAGGCACCTCCAGTATCAGCTTGTGAATGGAGATATTGCACACACTGGTTATAGCATGCTAGGAGAGAGCCATCAGCTTCACTCCCAAAATGCACCAGAAGCATCCCCCCATGAAGGCTTTTAAAGAGGAAAAAAAGTCACAGGGGTGAAAGGGAGAGCCAGAGAGAAAGAGAGAGAAAGACTAAATGGAATAAATGATAGGAAATAAAATCCAGCATGAGTTCTTACAGGAAAGCCACCCAGGTGTAATCTGTTCAGCAAACTACTGGAGGGAAGAACAGATTAATAGATACGCACCAAAGTTTGCCAACAGAACTTTGGGATAAGGCACAGATTTTCAGGGTAGCAAAATCCAAAGCTGTTCAAAGTCATAGAACACGTTTGTAGCCAAAAGACCAATACACTGGAAGGCAGTGTCCGCATGTTGGTAGACAAATAAGGAATGCCAGCTAGAAACAGGCAAACGTTTCCAATTTGCATTAACCATGAGGGAAAAAATCCATGCTTGCACAGTTCCCTGAGAACATCAGTTGGCTGCTCAGCAGCAAACCAGGATTCTGACAGTTATCAGGGTAAGCACAGATGAACGAGATGAACACGACATGCATCGTGTCTGAGCCAGCAAGCCCCCCGTGTGCTACAAACTTTTAATGCATCTGTCAGTGAAGGTCAGACATTGAGGTACATTCCTGCAGTTCTCAACAGCTCACCTACGTGCCTGGCACAAGCTGCCCAGTGTGGAAGGTGCTGAAGCAGCACAAAGCAAAACACAACAGAGCAGGCTGATCAGCTCAGCAGCAGAATGAAACGTTTAAACACATGGTAATTGCAATTGTTTGAGGTCTCAGATGTGCTGGTTAAAGCAAACCCCAATGCTAAGCCAGCATCCAAATGATTTCACTCACACTTCAATTTCACCTACACTGCTCAAAGACACCTCACTACCAGAGGACCTGGGGGTATCTGTGCAGCCAGCAGCTGCCCTGCAAAGCAGAGCACCAGGCCCCACTGTACAGGGCGGCAGGGTGGGCCTTGAAGGACAAGTGCTTCTCCCAACACCAACTACACCTGTGCCACTGCCAGGGGCAGGAAATGCTGCTGACATCTTTGGGACAATGTTTAAGGCTCAACTTAATCAGCTGCAATTAAAAACCTTGTGACACATCCTGCAAATCCATACAACTGCCTCCCTTCTTACACGGTAAGTCAAGGTATTGCTTGCTTTGTGCTGAAGGCACAGGCACATTCAGACAGGCACATCGCTTGCACAGGGCAGGGCACAGAGGCTGAGCTGTCTCAATGCAATCTGTTAAGTGGCAGCAGGGCGGTGTGTGAGCTGCCAGGTAGCAGCAGAGCAGGACATGGTGCTGCTGGAACACCCTGTGCCCTCCCAAGCAAAGCCCCACTGTGAAGGACGGAGCTGCAAGGCCCTGGTTATGCTGCAGAGCTGCATGCTGGTGGCTGAGCCCCCTAAGGTGAGCCTAGAGCTAGCCCAGCAAGGGAGCAGGCTGTAAGCACAGCCACAGAACCACCTGACCTCAGCTGACCCAGGAAATGCCTTTCTTTGGTAGCACTGCCATGCCCAGCTACAGGGCACAGCCAGCAGCTCCTTCAGCCAGAGTTCACCTTTTCCCTTTAAAAGCTCAAACGACACAACTCCACAGGCATAACTGCAGCGGTTCAGAGAACGGTTGGGTTGGAAGAGAGCTCACAGCCCCCAGCTCCACCCTGCCACGGGCCGGCTGCCCACACCAGCTCAAGCTGCCAGGATCCCTCCACGGATGGGGCACCCGCAGCTCCGGGCAGCAGTGCCAGCACCTCAGCCGCCTTAAAATGAAGGATTTCCTCCTCACATCTCACCTGAATCTCCTCTCTTCCAGTTTAAAGCCGTTCCCCTTTGTCCTGTAGCTCTCTGCCCGTGTCAAGATGTTCTTTCTCCTGTTTCTAAGCTCCCTTTAGGCACAGGAAGGCCACACTGAGGACTCACCAGAACCTTCTCCAAACTGAACAACTGCAGCTCCCTCGGCCCTCCCCGCTCCCCTCACCGTCCCAGCTAACCGACAGCTCCAGCCTGCTCCTTCCACCGCAACGGGCCCGCAGCAGCAACGCCCCCAGCTCACCTGGGAGGGGCGGCGGTGCCGGGCAGTGCCGGCGGGCGCCGGGCGCTCAACGGACGGGGCGGTGCGGGCGCTCAGCGCATGCCGTAATGGCGGGACCAGGCGACGAGCCGGAGCCGCGGCGAACACCGGCGGGCGGGGGGGGGGGTGCGAACCTTTCCTTCCTTCCGGCCTTCCTTGGGCACCTCGCAACAACGCGACTCCCCATTGACTGCCGGTCTCACGTGACCAGCACAAACGACGCATGCGCAAATTGGGAGAGCGCATCGAGGCCACGCCCCCACTCCGTGACCACGCCCCCTTCCGGGCAGCCGGCAGCGGCTGCTCCCCACCTCCCTCCCCCATCGCCGGCCTGTCGCTACCGAAAGACAAAGCGACAGAACTATTTGATGCATCTTACGTGGTTTCCTTTAATAGGAAGCGATGTTTTATTCCACCTTGTGCTTCTGAAGCAAACATTTGTGTTCCAAAAATATACAGTGTACACATTCTGTAGCTATAGATACAAACATTTACAAAGAGATGGACAGGCTGGAGTGGACTGGCGTGAAAAATTGTATGGCTTTCCATCTGGCCCTACTGCCCAGAGCACGACTGTGCTGCTCTCAGTGTGCCAAACATACTGATAAACACCTACCGGGAGATGTACTGAGCACGGTGCTTGTATGAAATACTGCGGAGCAAAAGGGCTGCCACATGCTCCAGAGGGCTCGACTTGCTTGCCTTTTTCCACTCCCTCCCTTCATCCATGCGGTGCTCTCATATCCTCAGCCCACATTCAGAGTAACTGCTATCCTCCCCCTGGAGTCTTCTCTGCTCCCGGAGGTGGAGCCCTCCTGCAGGCACTGCCCAGCTTCCCAACAAAGAGGAAAACGTGGCTCTGGAGACGGTTCCTTTTCTCTGCAAGGCTTCCTCAGACCAAGGGAAGCCGTTACCCTTCTGCAGTCTGAGCACGTTAGCGGATAGGCCTGTAGGGGAATGTCATTCCTGGTATGAACGTTTGTACGGGGTGAGCTGGGAGTGCGGGGTGAGCTGGGAGAGCGGGGTGAGCAGCGTGTGCAGGGTAACCCAGAGGGGGGGTGTGGATGTGAGGATAGAATCCCGGAGGCAGAGCGCTGTGGGCCGGTTGCTGTACAGGTCCTGAGATCACCAGCTGCAAAAGGCTGCAGAGAGAAGTGCAGACAGTTGTGTTACTTTGAGAGGGCGAACTCGCTGAAAGCAAGCTCATTTTTACTTTGTGACTACTCTTCAAGTGGACATTGCTTTCTGCTGAAAGTGTCCTATTAAAAAACACACAAATGATGTGTCATTTCCACTAAAGGCAACAATGCTGCTTCCTTCTTCTGTAATCCTCACAGGTTAACAAGACAGGAAACACCATCTGGGTGCAGCTTCCCACAGCATGGGCACCGTCAGGCTTTTGCAAGGGGAGATTCTACCTCTGAGCACATTCAGCTACTACTAAGATCAGAGGTTTGCTAAGGGTGAGAGGTGAGAAACAAGTACAGTTAAACTCTGGTTTGGGTGAAACCATGGGGGAGTTAGGAGAATGGGGTAAGTTTGGGACAGGTTCCACACTGTCATTTTGTTTTCCCTTCTGTTCATTTGGTTTAATGCAGGTTGGGTAAAAACATCTCTATAGAGGGAGTCGCGAAACTCTCCTCGAGTCAAGCATCTAGCTTGCAAGGGAACAACCACCATCACCCTTAACCTGATACTAAGCTGTGTCTGAACAAGGGCCAGCTTCCAGACAGCAAGTACAAATTTTTAAAGGAGGTTTTGTCTCAACAGCTCTCAAGTATGCGTCTCAGGTACTTGAGACACAGGTATAGGAAGGTCTCTTACTTGTTGTGTGGTAGCCTGGAGCACACAGTTCTCAAGTCATCTGAAAGAGAACAGAGTACAGATCAATAAGGGTCAAGCAGAAATGAGAGCAACTTTCTTTGTAAGGTCAAGTTACTGGAAAAGCTCCAGGGACCCACAAATCCACAATCCCATTCTCAGAACAGTAAGATATTTTTAAGAGAGAAAATGCTTCTCTATTTCTTCAGTTCTTGCCTCAGCTTTTTGTGCTTCACACTTCATTCTGTGTTCTACTTTGAACCTTCACTACCACACGGGAAACGACTTCACCTGAAGGCAGCCCAAGCCTTAGCACAGCACAGACAGCAGGCCTGACACAGCTCTGCTCAGCTCCTGCCACCAGGAACATTACACTGCAGCCAGAGTACACTCCCAGCTCATTGTGCTTACAGCCAGCTCTGCCTCTACCCTATGAAATATGAGATGCTGCAAACCTCCCAGGATAACAGAAGAGCTCAAGCATTTGAAAACAGTTCAGGCAAGATGACATTTGGGTATACAGTGCCAAGAACTGGGAATCTGAATGATCTGGCCACAGGAACACATATCAATAAGTAACTAAGGCAGCTAATACAAGGTGTGACTGCTCTGTGAATACAGTCCTTATGATGACAAAGGCATTGAGTCAAAGGGCAGGAAAAGAACTGGTTTTAGAAACAGGAAAGACAGACAAAAGCCACACTAACAGGCTTCAATAACTTCAACTTAAAATGCACAGACTGTAACACAATCTCATCGAAGAACTGAAGGCCCAGAAGCTCCAGATAAACAGCCTTAATTTGCTTTTCTCATCCCTTGTTTAACACATGAACTTCGTTACAATCTACTTCAGTCTCTCCTCCAGCAAGTAAACTCAGAGAAGACAAACTGAAAAACAATTGAAGAGTGCTTTTTAACTAGGTACAAGTAATCCCTTGCCCCAGACTGCATGGGGAAGTACACAGCTTTCCTGGAAAGCAATTACACAGTCAGGATCAAGTTCTGCCCACGCTCTCAGCTAAAGCAAGCCTCACATTCACAGATGCAGAGTCAATACTGTGCCTCATCCCCTGGTGAAGGAGCAACCTTTGACAGACAGCTGCATGATCATCAGCACTGCACGGCTTCCCATCAGTTTAGGATTTCAGATCAGGCTTATGCTGCTCTGCAAAACCTCTTTATTTAAACTGCAGAAGTTTCAGTGACTCATGAGGTTACCACCATAAGAAACGGTTTCAATACTTTCTTCCTACTGTAAACACCATGATGCACATGTGACTCCCTAAGCCAGTTAGAAGGCAGCCCAGACTTTCTCATGAGAGACACAGGAAGAACTGCAGGCTGGAGTCTCTGCTGGAGAACTAGGCCAAACAAGACAACTCTGGGCTCCCTCTGGCTCCTGGGCATCACTTTCTGCATTTCACAGCACGTTTACAAAGCTGGTGGAAAAATAAATTAAGCTTTTAGTGTGCCAACTGGGACAAGTGCTGCGGTTTCACATGACACATCTGCCCTCCACTCTCAAAAGCTGGTCCCAGAATTATTTTTTAAAGCAGAAAGAGTTCAGAGGGGGACCAAGACCCAAGCAAAGAACCTCAGCAGGATAAGGTCACGTCCCTCTCGTGAAATCCACACACTGGAGGAAAAGATTCCAAAGCCAGGTTCTTTGGTAGCCCCACTGGCCACTTACCTCTGGTACAGAGGAGGGCTCCTGATGCCATGGCCACTTGCAAAGCCTGAGCCAGTCTGTCCAGAGCCAGTTCAATCTCTTTGGATGCATTGAGAGGATTGAGTTCGTCAGACAGTCTGTTAATTTCCTCCACAAGTGGAACCACGTGATCAAAGGGTATCAGCCCCAGTCGCCCATAAAGGTTCTTCTCTGTTAAGTGTCCCTGAAGCATCATAAGAACTTGCAGGACACTTAAATGCAGTTTTGAATACAGTTGATGGCAGTCTCCATCATCTCCTTCAGTCGAGTCCTTGGCAATCTTGCTGGTGGGATGTCCATTGGAGAGAGAGGCTTTCTTCTTCCTTTTGTAAGCCAAGGGGGCCTTCACACACCAGCGGATCAGCCCCGTCAGTGGGGTGAGCTCTAAAAACCCTATTGGCAGGTTGGCTGCGATAGGAGTGTTCAGAAAGGTGATGAGGATCAAGCGGGGATCTTCAAAGATCCAGGAAACAATCAACTCAAGCAGATCTGAAGGAGGGATGAGGTCATCTGAAGGCAGGGAAGACGTCGCTCAGTGAGGAGGACAGGACAGCACCCCAATCCCTCACACATACACACTTCCTGCACTGCCACTACTGCAATTTCAGAACCTCACCATTTTTTCTGCCATTTTTTCACGAAGCAATTTTGCCCCTGGGTGACACAACCATAACCTCCTGTTAACTTCAGCTTTTGTTCTGAAAGCACTATATCAACATTTAACCCTTTCCACAGCAAAGTTGTTTTTTTTTTTTTTTAATTTTCTTTCCAGGCATGTTGCTGTTTGTGTAACCAAATCTTGTCCTCAGAACACAGTGGAGACTGCCCAGTCACAGAGCACTCCTTGAAAAACAAGATTTCCTTCCCTGTAACATCAGCAACATCTCAAATCAAGAAATTAAATAACAATAATAGTAAATAAGTACTTCCTACAACTCATGCTATTTTTTTTTCTGACGCCTAATACAGTTGGATGAGTTTCACATGGTTGCACAAAATTTACATAAAATGCTGAGGGAAAATATGCTCCAAGCACCACCAAATACTTCTAAAAGCCTGCATCTCTCTCTCATCAACATCAAGCTACTGAGAAGAACATGCAAAACACTTTCTTTATCCATAACAAATAGTATTTACTTTTTTTTAATGCCATGCAATGTTGGCATTTAGCACATGGTTGTTTGTTGGCCTATCACAAGTTGTCTCACTGGGTAAAAATCAATCTTCTTTTAGACACATACATGTTTCTAGTCTCTGAGCAACATCAACATGAGACAGGACTTATCAATACGAGGTCATGCACACACAGGAGGCGCACTGTTAATTGCTTTTCATACCACTGCTCAAGAGAAATCCAGCTCCAGCTTGTGAACATTCAGAATTTGAATTTTCACCATTTTGGGAAGGAATTTGACTGGAGAGCAGACCTGAGTCTATCTGCTGGCTAGCAGACACGACAGGAAAGAAAAACTGCCCAGCCCAAGTAGAAGTGCCCTCATTTCTAATGCTGCTCAATTAACGAGGTCCCTTTGTCCTTTGCCCACTATCAGGTGTTACCTGGCTGCTTCTCTATTACAGACTCTCCCTTCAGTTACTCCTCACTATTTTCCTCACCCCCACCGACAGTTAAGGTCACAACTCTGATCTGCTGCCAGCAATAGTTCCATTGTTACAAACATCTGCAGAATTTCTGCAGTTAATGCCTGCAAGTTAACTTGTGTTGCTTTACACCATACCTCTTAGTTTGCAAGACACAGCCAGGAAATACTTACCTGAGGAGAGGTCATAGAGAGCTGTGACTGCTGTGATGAACTGGCAGCAGAAGCGAGGACTGGCACTGAATATCTGCTTCAGAGTTTGGATGGACCCTGGCACCAAGTTGCAGTAGTCATCAACCAAGGCTCGGGCTAATCTCACACAGAACACCGCAGGAGTTCGCTGCAGGGATGGAAGGCAGCACATCATGAGAAGCAGCTTAAAACAAATCACAGAAAGTTCTATAGAGCTGGCTTTCAGTTCACTCTGCCCAAATACTTCCTGCTCAGAAGCTTAGGCTCAACATCTGTGTTTCCACATCCCCAAAATCAAAGTGCGTATAAATGATCCATTCATAGAAAGAAGTAAACTTAACATGGAAAAACTCTGTGCAACCCTCACATTGTCTAAGAGCAGCATTCTTTAAAATAATCTACAGACTCTTCTGCTGCCCAGGATATATTCCCTCCTCTAGCAAAGCTCAACAGATGGAACACTGTACATAAATTAGCAGAAGCTCTGCCCTGTGTTGGAGTAAAGGATGGATGTAAGCACAGAGGGCGGTGAGGCACTGGAACAGGCTGCCCAAGGGGGTTGTGGATGCCCCATCCCTGGAGGCATTCAAGGCCAGACTGGATGTGGCTCCGGGCAGCCTGGGCTGCTGGTTGGTGACCCTGCACACAGCAGGGGGTTGGAAAGGGGTGATCATTGTGGTCGTTTTCAACCCAGGCCATTTTATGATTCTGCGTGAGCACAGAGATGTGTGATGGAAGCTGCAACAGCCGGCTGTCAGTTAAAACCACCATGGAAGAGGAGTTGCCTGCAAGCAGCTGTGACCAACCGTGAGGTGTCACCCACTGCAGCACAGCCCTTTGCTCCTTCCCACTGTGATTTGTTCAGCCAGAAATCACACCTGCAGCCAGAAGGCAGCACACTCCAGCACGGGAACTCTGCACACAGCCACTGCCATGGAAACCAGCTTTCCCAGTAAAGCCATCCTGTTGTCATCTGCTTTGTTCCCTTGTGGGCTGAAGAGCGACGAGAAAATGATCTGCCGAACCGAATCCTTGGTTTGCTCTTGGAAATAATTGCACATGATCTCAAGGAGCTGAAGTTCCTGAAGCGAATTCAATCTCTGGAAAGAAACAGAAGCAAAACAGCGAATGGCACCGGGGATTCGTGAGAAAAAGAGGGGCTGGTCGGGCGTTCGCAACTCGGTGCTCGCCACCACCTCACCAAACCCCGCATCCCCTCGGGCGCACCGGGCCTCGCGGGGTTGGGCCGCACCTTGGGCGGAGCACCGCGTTCCTTGGGGACCTGGAAGAGGAATTCCTCCAGCAGCTCGGCCGGGCCTTTATCCACCAAAGGCAGCGGAGCGTTCTGCAGCTGGCTGCTGAAGTAGATATCGAGGTGATACAACACCTCCTTAGCGGCGCTCAGCGCGTCCCGCCGGAGCAACGAGTGCCGGATGTCACTCATGGTTCTCTCCCTTCTCCCGGCGCTGCGCGGCCTTCTCGCCAATGCGCATGCGCGCAACCCTGGGGGAATTACGGAAGCGCGCAGAGACCAAAAGAGGTCGAAGGAGTTCCGCACCCCCCCCTCAAGCTCTGCAGCGCCCTCTGTTGGTGGGGCTGCGCGCTGCACCCTCATGCTGTGGGTAGCGAGTGTCACTCTCTGCGTTGTTTTGGCCACGGGTCCCTGTCCCCAGAGCCCCCCCCGCGGCCTAAGCCGCGGGGGGGGGCTTTGGGGACAGGGACCCGTGGCAGAAACCTGAGCGCATGCCCCATCCCACAGCACAGAGCACAAAGCTGAAACTACCAAGGCGCATAAAACAACCCCCATCAGGCTGCAAGTGGTCACTTCCCCTATGTTGTCCACCTGGGGTGCATTGCAAGCCAGTCCTCTCAGTGCTGGCATTGATTGAAAGAGCTTTTTTTTTTTTTTTTTTTTTTTTTTCCACTGAACAGACCTTTGTTTCCATGAAAAAATACCGTATGGAGCCCGAGGACTTGCACGCTTGTTGGCTGGGCTGTTGGCAAAGGCAGCATGGCCCTCCCTATAAATACAGGTGTCACTCCTCCTTCCCCTTCCAGCGACCAGGGGACGGCTTCACAGGTACGTCACGCTCTTGAGGATCTCTCTGCAAAGCCACTTTCTGCAGCTCGGGTGAGTTTTGCTCTGTGCAAAGGCTGCAGCTCACGGGCATCACCTGAGCATCTGCGTGCATGCATACATCCATGGGTGCCTCACCTGTGGGGGCATTCCCATGTGGTAGCATTACCAGATATTATGACTCTAGAAACTTAAGCATTTGCCATTGTAGCAAGGAGGGAAAAATGGGAAAACTGAGCATTTTGATCAGACTGGCTGCCCCGGCCACAAAAACAAGCCTGGGGGGCCTCAAAGCTGGGATTGTTTCCCAGTCCTACCAGCAGATGCCTTTGCTGCTCCAGGTGCTCAGGGCACACGGGCTTGGCCACAGTTCAGATCTGATCGTGTTGGAAGGACGTAGTGAAACATTACCCTAAACGCCTTACCTGTGGATGGGGGCTGCTGTGTGGCCTTGGAGCAGGGTCTTATAGTGCTCTCCTGGGTGCAAACAGGGCAAGAGCAGTGGGGCTGACATGGTAGCCCCAGGTGCAGAGAGACGTCAGGGTGCAGGGGGCCCTTGCCCACTCCAGGGAAGGATGCTGCTGGCATACAGGAGAGCTAGGGGTATGCATCCCTCACTCTGCTCCAGCACAGCTGCTATAGGGTCTTTGGATACCTGGTACAGACCTGAGGAGCAGTGAGAGAGGCACAAACTGAGATGTCCCCTCCCAAGTGGGTCATGGAGAGCAGGGAAGCCCATGAGCACCTGTGTGGCAGTGGCTGTGTCCATGCATAGCTCAGTGACCTAAAGATCTGCAGCACAGCACAGGGAAGCAGCTCTAAAGGAGGTCCTTCCAGCACATAAAATGGCCAGAAAAGCCCTGATCTGCACCTGTGCTCAGGGCCGAGGAGGGCTCCAGCTGCGCCTACAGCTCCTGCTCCCACAGCACTTGTCACCAGGCCCAGAGAGGTGTCTGTGAGTGAAGGAGCAGCTGCTCTGAGTCACCTGGAATGGCATTTATTCCTGTGTCAGAGTTATCAGCTCAGGCTCTGCAGGAGGTCTGGGCTGCCTGCAGGAGGATGGGCAGTACTGGGACAGCGGGATGGGGCCCCATATGAGGCAGGGACAAGGACTCATTCCCCTGGTCTGCAGACCATCCCTGCTCCTCTGCATGCAGGATGGCAGCCCCAAAGCTGGTGCTGGAGCTGCTGGCTGCAGCACTGCTGCTGCGTGCAGCCGCCACGCTGAGGATCAGTGCCTTCAACATCAGGACGTTTGGAGACAGCAAGATGTCCAACCAGACGATTGCAGACTTCATTGTCTCTGTGAGTGCTGGGAGAGAGGAGCAGCACTGGCTGTGTTCTGTCCCTGGGATGTATTTGGCTTGGGGCTGCCAGGCACTGGCTTTCTGGAGATGGTTGCCCGTTCATGTGAGAGCATGCATTCATGCATGTATGCACTCCATCCATCTGTGCCTCTATCCATGCATTTTCCATGTCTCCACCTACCCTCCTACCTGCTGTCCGCAATCCCCATCTCCAGCCCAGGCTGTCTCCATTCTCATTGGCCTCTGCCTAAGGTCAGGAACTGCTCAATGCCACCCAGGCACCTCATAGCAGCTTATGACTAACATACTGCTGGCATGATGGATGCTGGAGAGATGGTGTTGGAGGCCCCTGTGTACCTCTATGGGCCTCCAAGGCAGACAGATCCTTCACAGGGCTCTCTGTTCCCCACTGGCACTACATGAGCAGCTCCCAGCCATGGGCGAGCAGCTCCCAGCTTGTCCCTGCAGATCCTGGTGGAGTACGACATCACCTTGGTGCAGGAGGTGAGGGATGCTGACCTGAGCTCGGTGAAGAAGCTGATAAACCAGCTCAACAGGTGACCCTGATGGCACTGGGTGCTGGGTGCCAGCAAATGGGTGCTGGGGCAGAGCATGGGCAGCATCTTACTGTACTGCAACACCTCCAGCATGGCCAGAGAGATCCTCCCTCACTGTCTCCACGTTTTCCTTCCAGCGCATCATCATACCCCTACAGCTTTTTGAGCAGCATCCCCCTGGGTCGGAACAGCTACAAGGAGCAGTACGTCTTTATCTATAGGTAAGGGATGCCACCAGTGTCCCCCTGCCAACTGCTGTCCCATCCTGGAAGGAGCTGCACCTTCCTACTCTCCTCCTTCAGGTCGGACATTGTCTCTGTGCTGGAAAGCTACTACTATGATGATGGCTGCGAGTCCTGCGGGACAGACATCTTCAGCAGGGAGCCCTTCATCGTGAAGTTCTCCTCTCCCACCACGCGTGAGCAGAGCCGCTGCATGGTGGTTGTGTCACTGTTGCCACTGCTGCCCCCAGCCCTATCAGCTCCACTGCTGACCTATGGGGCTGCCTGAACCTGTCACAGGGTCCCCACTGTGTCACTCATTGCTGCAGGGGCTTCTCCTACCTGCAGGTGCCCCAGGGTTTTCCCATCGTGTCCCATCTCCCATAAGCTCCCATCACAGGGCACATTCACACACTCCCATCTCTCCTCCACCTCCTGCCTCCTTCCCAAAACCACAAGAGCTTGGGAAAAGGGAGGGCAACAGAGCCCATAGGCTGCCTTGGCTCCATGCCTGGGGGTTGATGGCTGTGTCTTTGTCAGAGTTGGACGAATTTGTCATCGTGCCCCTGCACGCAGAGCCCAGCAACGCTCCAGCTGAGATCAACGGACTTGCTGACGTCTACACAGATGTCACTGACAAGTGGGCGACCAACGTAAGTGGCACTGAGATGTCCCTGCTCCCTCCCTGGGACGCAGGTGGGCTGTAGCACATCCCAGCAGCCATCCATAGATAGATGCATCCCATGGAAGACCTTGTGTTCCTGTCGGAGCGAGTGCCACCCCACAGTGTGTGGGCACAGAGGTGGCATAGAGCTGCTGGCTGGCTCCAATGCCCTCCTGCCACAGAGAGCTCGATGTGTCCTTCTGCCCTGTGTGAGTCTGGAGAGCCATTGTTGCCCTGTAATATCTGTACCTAGCCTATAGGTATGGCTGAAAGGCTCTGGAGGGCTGCCCACACCAGCTGTATGGCCACAAGACCTCACTGACTCTTGGGGCAACCCGAGATCAGGGCTCACTGGTGGGCACTGGACCCATGCGCAGCCCTGCTGTGGGCACCAGGGCCATGAGCCAGGCTCAGAGCAGTGCTGCCCTGCAGAACATCTTCTTCATGGGTGACTTCAACGCTGACTGCTCCTACGTGACCGCGGAGCAGTGGCCTTCCATCCGCCTGCGCTCCCTGAGCTCCTGCGAGTGGCTCATCCCTGACAGCGCTGACACCACCGTCACCAGCACCGACTGTGCCTACGACCGGTGGGTGGCACAACAGTGGGCACGGGGGCTGCCATGGGGGGAGCAGCAGGTGCTGACCCTCCGTTGCCCTGACAGCATCGTTGCTTGTGGTTCTGCGCTGCGCCAAGCGGTTGAGTATGGCTCTGCTAAAGTCAGCAACTTCCAGGAGACTTTGCGTATCCAGAACAAGGATGTGAGCGAGGGGGCAGGGGCTGGGTGATGGCGGGGGATGAGGGTTTCACCTGGTGCTATGTTAATCCGATCCACAAAGCCTCTGAGAGTATGCACAGGCCCCCGAAAGTGGCCCTGCTGCCACCTGTGCACCACTGCAAAGCAACATTTGGGGTCTGGTCTGCATTTGGGGCTGGAGCAGAACCTTTGAACCCCAGCTGGATGCAGCAAGGAGACCAGATCTGGGCAAGCAAAGCTACCCCTCTGCTTTCCCTGCACTCAGGCTTTGGCCATCAGTGACCATTTCCCAGTGGAGGTGACGCTGAAGGCCCGCTGAGACCTGCGCCAACAGCCAGCAGTGAGGAGTCCATGCACCACCATCTCCAACAAAGCTCTGTAATCATTTGATTTGTTGCATGCTGCCTCTGCAAGGAGCCAGCCCTCAGGGGTCTTTCCATTGTGGAATGCCCTCAGCTTGCATTAAAATTATGTCATGTGCAGCCCTTGTGCTCTGGAGACAGATTCAGGCTCAGTTGGTGGCAGGGTGCTGCTCCCAAACAAGTGCCATCAGTGAGCCCACATCCCCATGATCACACACCCCATAAGCACCATCCTGCATGCATGCTGTGCACCCCCACATGCCCACTGATGCACAGACTCCCTCTCATACACACTCCTCCATATGCACATCATCCCATGTGCACACAATGCTGTGCACCCCAAGCACTCCAATTGCCTGCGTGCCATTCCTTATGTGCACAGCTGCATGGCTCCGAGCTGGATGCACACACAGATATCCCTCAGGAGCCTTTGCACACAAACACACTCCCATGCACACATCCTGCCCTGCAAACCCCACCATCTCCTGTATGTTCCAGAGCAGCCCCATGCAGGTGCCTTCACTTCCATCCTATAGAACTCATTTCCACTTTCCACTTTTCCATGCCACATTTTGGGGGACACCTAAGGGCATGAGGGTGCTCAGCAAAGGAACACCCCTAGAGAACAACCATTTGGTCAGCGAGATGCTCAGGGTGCTCATTCATTTGCCTCCATCCCCCATCCAAATCTCAGCAACCCCATCCCATGGGGCATCCCTGTCATGGAGCCAAGATGAGAACATCAGGCCCTGTGGTTGGGAAGAGCAGCTTCCATCTGAGCAAGCAAGAAAGCAAGCTGCTGGGAAAGGCCTGGGAGGGTTCAGGCAGGACCTGTCACTCTTGCTGAGTCGTGTGATGCAAGCAGCTTTTCCTACATCTCATGAGGCCACATCCTGCTGGAGCTCTCCTGGCTGTGGGGTGTCTGATGGGTGCTGGTGATGACGGTAGCAGGTGGTGGAGGATGTGAGTCAGCTCCCACTCAGTGGTGTGGTGCCTTCCCGGGGGTTTCAGTGCCTTCTCATGGTTTCAGTGCTTTCCCAGGTGCTTCGGTACCTTCCCAGGGTTTCAGTGCCTCCCCAGGGGTTTCAGTGCCTTCCCAGGGTTTAAGTGCCTTTCTGAGGATTTTGGTGCCTTCCTGGGGGTTTCAGTGCCTGTGGGTGAAGGGTTTCACTTGGA
Organism: Perdix hodgsoniae; assembly: GCA_035772895.1. Classification (NCBI taxonomy): domain Eukaryota; kingdom Metazoa; phylum Chordata; class Aves; order Galliformes; family Phasianidae; genus Perdix; species Perdix hodgsoniae. Next base: position 2,022,154 of record JAPSGF010000014.1, read on the forward strand.
TGTTTCATGCCCTGTAGGACCTGCATGCCCAGCACCCCTGCTGCCTCTGGGCATTAGTCCCAGAGGAGAAAGAGGAAGCGCTTCTCTCAGAGGAGCTGGGCCACATGCTGCTTGCAGGGATGGTGCAAAGCCTGAGCTTAGCAATCCTACAGGAATGCAAAGATGTATCTGAGGACACCAGACTCACCCCGTGACTGATGGTGAGGATGCCATGCCAGTGGTGTGTGCAACAGCCTGACGAGTCCCAGCATGAAGAAAGGTCACCTCCCTAGCTGCCATCTCTGTCCCCTGACCCCCCTGGGGTGCAGTGTGTGCACGGGGACCCTGGGACGTGTCCCCAACCATGTTGCAGCCTCACCAGCGGGACCGGGTCGGCACTGCACCCTGGACTGCATTGAGTCAAGAGCAGGGCTGCTTCGTGCAACCAATGGAACTGCTTTGGGTGCCCAATGGAGCTGCTTGAGGCCACCTGCAGGGTTGCTTTGGGTGACCAGTGGGGTGATTCTGGCTGACCATTGCGGCTGCTCCAGGCATTTGTGGCTCACCTCTTGCACAGAGGCTCGTCGTGCCACTGAGGATCCAACCGGATTGACCCGAATGCCCTGCCGTTTCCTTCTGTTCCTTCTAATTACATGTCTGAATCACTTGCATTAAGGCCATCCCCTCCAGCCACCTGCCCCCCGCATGGCATAGCGCTGGGCTGGGGGCACTGCCAGCTACTCACCCCAGCTGCACACCTCCAGCCCCCCACATTCCCAGCCCCACTGGGCTGCCCCACTTCTCCCACTCCTCCCCAGCCCCTTCGTGGTGTTGAGCACAGAGATGCTGACGCTGGCCCCACCCTGCCCCTGTGCGGGTTTTGGTTTCCCAATGTAGGAAGGAGCCCAAACTTGTGCCAAAACACCCACGGGGGTGTCCGACTCATCCTGCTTTTCCAGCGTCTCAGCTGGGAATAAAACAGCCCGCCTGCCGTCAGCAGGGCAGAGGTGCTGCGTGCTCACACGGTAAGGATGGAGCTGGGGCTCAGTGCCTCTCAGGGCTGCGATGCGATGGGCTGGGAGCCAGGGTACCTGTGGTGTGGGCACTCGCTGTGGTTCATCCACGGAACTGGAAGAACCAGGGTCTGTTGGAATTAGGAGTAGCTACCTCACCTTCCAAGCCTGATGAGCGATGCAGTCCCAGCACAGGAAGCAACCAGCTTTGGGGAGCAGCATGGAAGAGATGAAGGGGGGTCTGTGCCTGAGCTTCTGGATGCAGAATAGCAGTGCGGGGTCAGGAGGGGACTGCGAGCAAACAGAAGGATGCAAACTATTCTGGGCTGCAGGCAGAGAGGGAAGGAGCCTGCAGTGGGAGCAGGAGAGCCTCATGGAGAACAGGGCTAGGAGCTCCCAGAGCTCACAAGCAATGAGTAGAGGCGCTCCTAGGCAGAATGAGCTTCGTCTTCCTCTGGAATTTGTGGCAGCCCACCTGCTGGCTCGGTACCCACCAGGGCACAGCAGTTGGGAAGGACCTAAGTGGATTTTTTCACTCTATCTCCATATGCAAAGCCCATTTCCAAGCCCAGAGTAAAGCCTGGCTCCTGTCTTTGAATCCTGTGGCTCAGAATCCCTCCTGGCAGAATGGGGACCGTGGTGCTGGCACTGTCCCTGCTGAGCATGGCTCTCCTGTGCCCAGCCACTGCCATGCTGCGCATCGGTGCCTTTAACATCCAGTCATTTGGGGACAGCAAGATGTCTGATGAGAGCGTGGCAGGTGTCATCGTCAATGTGAGTACTGCCGGTGCTGCGTGGAGCATGTGGGGATGGGCTGTGTGCAGGGACAGAGCTTAAATACAGCCCATGTGCTGGAGCTGCTTGGAGACACGGTGGTGGCTGGAACATTTTTCCAGTGTCACCCACCACAGTGCCAGGCTTCCTCTCACCATCACCACTGCAGATCCTGCGCCGTTACGATGTTGTGCTGGTGCAGGAGGTGCGTGACTCCGATCTCAGCGCTGTCACCGAGCTCCTGGAGCAGCTCAACAGGTACGAGTGGGGCCGGGGCTGAAGCCACTGGGGATAAAATGCTGGCACTGAGCAGGGAAAATGAAGCTGCTTGAGCAATAAAAGGAAAACAAAAGAAATTCTGTTGAAAGACAGTTTGTTTTCTGGAAGGGGAATAAGGGGAAATTGTTGTAGCTTCACAGAAGGAAATGGGAAGGAGCAGCTGAGGTGCCTGCGGGCAGCTTGGAGCCTGCTGGGCACCATGCGGTGCATCACCCTGGGGGCACAGGGGTACCAACGGGGCAAAATCCTTGTGAAGGCTGAGGTCACACCTGAACACAGAAGGCAGAAAGGAACTACAGCTCTGGCACATTGAATCTGGAACATGAAATGGGGCAGGGGAAAGCTGAGGCTGGGGATGAAATGGGACCACACCTGGGGCTTAGTCTGGCAAAATGTGACAAATCAGCCTCAAAACAGATGTGGAGGGGTGGAGGTGGCTGTGCTGTGAGGTACAGAGCCCTGCACAGCCAAGGGTGCCACATGGATGGGGTACTCCACTGGTGGGACTCAGCGCTGAGTGAGGCTGTGGCAGAGATGAGCGCTCCCAAGCAGGTATGCCCAGCCCATGTCCTCACCCCTTTGATCCCCTTCAGCATCACCACAAAACAAGTGTGGCAGCAAGGATGACGCCAGGCCCTGCAGGCTCCAAGCTGCCAATTAACCTCATTTAGCTTAGATGTAAACGAAGACGGGGAGCATCCCTGCAGAGAAATTGTTGGCAGGGGTCAGACCTGCACCCTGCTGGTGTATAGGGAGAATGGAGCTTGTGTCTGGGGACGGTGGGTGGCTCAGGGCTGCAGCGCCCATGAGGTTGGCAGAGCTCGGATCATCCCAGGGCTGTGCCAGCACCGTGCCAGCTGTACAACTGTCCCCCATTTGCATCGCTGCAGTGTGTCCTCATCCCCATATGACTACGAGATCAGCGGGCCCCTGGGACGGGACAACTACAAGGAGATGTACCTCTTCATCTACAGGTAACGGGGTGGGCACGCTGCTGTCCCCCTTGGTGTGTTGCAGAAGGGACACAGGGGTCCCATGTCACTGGCTGGAGTTCAGGACATCAAAGCCACTACGGCAGGGCTGAGCGAGGGGCCATGCTGGTGGGCCATGCTGAGCCCGGGGTCACTGTCCCCTCATCCCACAGAACAGACGTCGTGTCGGTGGTGGACACCTATCAGTACGAGGATCCACAGGACATCTTCAGCCGGGAGCCATTCGTCCTCAGGGTGTCAGCACCCCACAGCAGTGAGCAGCGTGGGGCAGGGGACGGCTCCTCAGTCTGAATGAGGATGGGTGACCAGGCTCGTGTTCCTCTCCACACAGAAGCGGAGGAGTTTGTGATGGTGCCATTGCACTCAGCCCCGCACGATGCTGTTGCTGAGATTGATGCTCTCTACGATGTCTACCTGGCTGTGGTCAACAAGTGGGGGACAGATGTGAGTGCTCCAGCAGCACCATCCCCGCTACGGCCCCGTCTCCTTCCAGGGGAGGAAGGGATGGCCACAAAGCTGGGCTCAGGGCCAGGCTCTGAGGGTGGATAATTGAGCCCCCACATCGCCCTTTCCACAGAACATCGTGTTCCTGGGGGACTTCAATGCTGACTGCAGCTACGTGAAACAGAGCGACTGGGCCTCCATCCGCCTGCGCAGCAGCGACGTCTTCAAGTGGCTGATCCCAGACAGCGCCGACACCACCGTGGGGAAGTCAGACTGTGCCTATGACAGGTGGGTGCTGCCATGGCTCCGTGCCACAGGGCCCCACAGAGGCTTCAGTGGAAGCGGTGCCCACTACGTGCCGTTCCCTTGCAGGATCGTGGTGTGCGGAGCCAAGCTGAAGCGGAGCATCGTGCCAAACTCAGCCACTGTGTACAATTTCCAGCGTGCTTTCCAACTGGAGCAGGAAGAGGTGAGCAGGGATCATCAGCCAGGACTCGGTGTCTGCTGTGCACGGAGCTGTTTGGGACAGCAAAGCTGAGCTGCCACAGGTGCAGCAAGGGCAACCTGGTACCACGAGGCTGCCAGTGTTTGGGATTAGGCAGCCTGGGCCCAGCCCTGTGGATGCTGCACTTCTGAGCCAGCACGACCGCAGGGTGAAGCAGCCTCAGCAGCAGCCTCAGGTGGCTCTGGCCATGGCTGCAGGTACAGCAGAGAAGGCATGCAGCCCCTCACCTAAGGCACACAGCTGTCCCCCCCAGCCAGCCAACATGAGGCTGAGCATGCTATGGGATGCATGCAAGGGGAGGGGGGATTTGGGGATTACTGGCCATCCCTGTGGGAAGAGAGATGTATGGGGAGTTTCTGTGGCTTTCGTGGGTAGAAATGGGAGTGGCAGGGGCAGAACTCCATGACTCCCAGGCTGGGGACATCCCATCCACATCCAGAAGGGTCCCACACAGCGATGACAGCCACCCCAACGGCCCCATCAGTACTGTGAGGGGCACAGGGCTCACACAAACCTGCCTCCGGTTTTCCTGCAGGCCCTGGCAGTCAGTGACCATTACCCCGTCGAGGTGAAGCTGATGGCTTGAGTTCCTTCTGCTGCCACAGAATGCAGGTCCAGCTCCCACCAACCCCCATGAAGACACACTCTGCAACCCCATCCATGAGCCCTGTATGTGGGATGCTCCTGAGCCTGCTCTGGAGAACAGCTGCAGCCAGGCACTGTCTGTGCCCAGGCCCCATCCCATGGCTTGTGGCAGAGTCCTCCCAGTCCACCAGGAGCCAGGAAGCAATCAGTGACTGCAGACACACTTGGGAATGAAGCACACATCTCCCACCTTATCAAATGCTTTACTGACAAACATTTATACAATTAGTTGTTGGACAGGAGGGAGGATACCCAAGGACGTGTAGGTTTGATCCACAGTGTTGTCAAGGCTCTCTCTGAGCCAACAGCTCTCCCCACCCTCAAGAAGGCAACAGTGGTGACAGGCACTCTATGGGGACTAACAGGAGGGGGTGGTCGTGGTGGCCGCAGAGCAGGCAGCATCTCACCCATCACTCACACTGCAGACAGCTTCTCTGTGAAAGTCTACAAATAACGCAGCGTTTCAGAGGGTCACAAAAGCTCCTGGGACCGGGCCTCTGCTGGCTGCTCCTCAGCTCTTCTTCTTCTTCAGCATCTCCATATACATTGAAAGTGACTTCTGGATGGAGTCTTTCGATATGAAGTTGACAAAGTTCTGAATGTCTTCCTCCCGGTGAGCTAGCAGGTGGTCCAGCACTGCCTTCCTCATCATGGACTTGGTGAGCTGACGGGCATGGTCTGTGGAGAGGACAGTGAGGATGCAGAGCATGCATGGTCCCCTCTGGTAGCAGCCAGCTTTCTCTCATTGTCATCATGTGCTGCTGTCTCCAAAGCAGAGGCAGCATGCACTGAAGGACTCTTTAAAAAGCATGGGAAGGTGCAGGAAAACTCAGCTGTCTGGAACGTGACCTGGATACATTCTCATGCAATAAATTCTGATCTCTAAGCTACTGTGGAAATGACTGATGTACTGGGACACATTGCAAAGTTGTGCACCTTCTTCCACCCTGTGCCTTCTAGAGCCCAACCCTCACACTGTTACACGTGACTGGGATCAGGACAGCAGCAGCTAAACAAAATCATCTGTTCTTTGAAACTTCTCTGGCTTGAAGTGTTCTCAACTCCTTCAGCCTCTAGAAAATATTCTGCACGTGCCAAACGTACCACACAAAAGCCATCAGCACTGTCCCCAAGGGTTCATCCCTGCTTCACGCTCTGGGCTCTGCCTGCCATCTCAGCCATAACCCACATAGTTCAGCATGGAAGTGGGGATGCTGCTGGAGCATTGCTGCCTGAGGCCTTCAGCATACATCTGGTCACACACACCATGCACAGCCATGCAGGTGTAAATTCCTTTCATGATGTTGCACATACATTGTATCAGTGAAATGAGAGTGAAAATCCCACATACCCAGGACCCAAAATTTCTTTAGCACCTGCATACTATGGACTTCTTCAACCAGATAAACCCTTGCTGGCTTTGATGTAGAGTCATGAACAGCACTTCCCACCATTTACACCTTCACTTCAAATGGGAGCCCCCCCATACCAGCCTCAGCTCCTGTCCTACACACACACACCCCAACACCCGCATCCAATTTCTGCCCTCAGGGCAGCAACAGCAGCAAGAGGTGCCTCCCTTACCAGGCAGAGCCAGCCACTGTGCCACAACAGCCACAGCCTTGTCCTGCAGCTTCTCCTCTGGCACTACCTCATCCACAAGGCCAATCTGGTGGGCCTCGGGCACAGAGTGCAGCAAGCCCAGCTGGAGGGAGCGTTCAGCAACTCGGTGTCCCACAGCATTCACAAATGTGTCCTTAAACCTAGGAGAGATGGCAGGAAAAGCTTTTGCAGGTGCACAGCACGCACCCACAGGAAAGCATGCTCCCAGCACTGGTTTCAGTATGGACTGCAGAGTCAGAACTGAGGCACTGCACCCTCCAGCTGCAATTATCAAGAACTGTCAGGAAGGATGCAAAACTGTCCCAATGGCCAATTAAAGCTCATTAAAACCTTTGTGATTTCTTTTTAGGGACCTCTCTGTGACACTAGACACAAAAGACACTGGCATACCAGAAGGGAGCAACAATGCCCAGCTGGGCTTCATTCAAGCCAATGACGTATTTGGGGTTCTCAGCCATGATTCTGTAGTCACACGACAAGGCAATGAGACATCCTCCGGCTGGGCTGGATCCCTGGCAAGGAGAAGGAAGCAATGAGTTCAGGTCAGCCCTCGTGCTCCAGCTATGAGTGCCTGCACACCCACAGCAGCCTGTTTTCTCCAGAACAGGGAAGACAGTGACAGAGCTGCCAAGGACAACACAGATGTCTCCCCAAGGCTCCAATCACCTGATTCAAAACTGCCACTAAAGACATCTGATATGCTTGCTAGGCTTTATCCTTTCATTTTTAGTGCTCTTTGTTTCTGAAAATCTAAGTAGCTGCTCTGCTCCCATTGAGTTTCACTCTTTAATTCAGAGACTCCTGCAGAGAAAACACTGCTTAGGTTGCAAAACCTGCAGAGATGTGTTATTGCATTTTCTTATGAGTCTGTGACCCTGACTGCCATCTAAACAACTTCAATTTCAACCACAATTCAGTGCCTGCTTAGCCCTGCACAGGATGCCTGGGGAAAGCTGTGGAAAGAGACCCAGCCATCTTCAAAGACAGACAGACACAGAGCTATGAGCTGCCAAAGCAGTACTGCACTGAAAAATGAAAACAAGATGCTGAGTGGGTAACATATTTAGGAACACTGCAATTCAAAGTGCAGGCCCACAGTTCTGGCAGGAGGAGGACAAACCAGACAGAAAGGAATAAGGCAAGAATGTGCTCCACCGTCCAGCTTCCAGAGCACTGCTGTCCAAAGGGCCAAGGCCAATTATTTGCAGTACTGCATGGCTCCTTCCCAATCTCCTTCCCTCCAGCTATAAATGCAGTGCAACAGCCAGGCAAACAAGACCAGACAACTCCCATGAGTCTCATCTGTGAAAAAGAAACAGCATGCACGTGACAGGCACTCTACAGACTTGCAAGCAACTTCTTGGGGTCAAGACTGGCTCTTGCTGCACAAAACGGTGCCTGTGATGTTTAGGTCTGAGCCCCTGTTAGCCAGACATGAGTGCAGTGTGAGCTCCCCATCACCCAAACACTGCTGCACCTCAGCATCATGTGCAGCATTACCTGGAGACTGTGATGCCCCCCACTCCCAAGCATTCCCATACCCCAGTGCAGCAGACCTGCACATTCCAACACTGTATTTGTTTCAGCAGTGACAAGACTGGTTTGGGGGCTGTCCCTGCACACACAGTGGCAACATTACACAGCAAGCAGCAGAGCACACACAGCAGCCAGGAAAGTAAATATGAAGGACTTGCATTGACTGCAGCGACTGTCACCATGTTGGAGCCATACAACCGGAGCCACATCTCCTGCACAGCTCTCCAGAACTCAGCATAGTGCTCCGTGCTCTTCCCACACATCTCCATGATGTCCAGGCCAGATGAGAAGACTCTGGGGATGGTCTGGAACCAAGAAAACACAAATATCACCCAGAGGCAAAGCGTCCTGCAGCGTACTGCCGTCCCAGGGAGGCACATACTGAGGTGATGATCAGGCCCCGGCAGGCCCGGTCGTTCTCCAGCTTCTCCAGGCTTATGCAGAACTCAGTGAGGAAGTCCAGGCTGAGGCTGTTGACCGGAGGGCTCTTGAACTTCATCGTGGCTACACCTGAGCCGTAGTAAAGACAGAGGCATCAGAAACCCCGCAGCAGAGCAGCACACACTGCTCCTACACCTGTTGTGCTCAGAATTCCATCTGCCTTCTTGCTTTCCCACTCTACTCAGATCCTATCTTTTCTCCCCCTGGTTTTTCAGGCCTGCAGCCCCTCACCACCCCTCCCAGACAGGACAGCCCTGCCCCAGAGGCCCACCCAAGGCCTTGAGCCCAGGTCAGGCCCAACAGGAGGGGCCCAATGACCAAAGAAGACCCTGGGAAACATCAAGCAGGTGGGACACAGCCCAGTGACAGCTACACCTGGCTGTCAGGGCGCAGAAATCCCTACAGCTGCTCCCTGGAGGACAGCCTGTTTCTGCTGGGTACACAAAGCAGGGACCCTATGGAAGCTGGGATCTGTACCTTCTATGTGGTACAGAGCCACACCAAATGACCACACATGGTGACATCCCTGTCCCTGCACTCTTCTCTCTGCTGGCCCTACATGGCTGAAGGCAGAACTCATGGGGCTCTGGTGGCTCTCCATGCCCAGGGCTGTACGGTGGGGCTCAGTGGGGTGATGGAATGCAATACCTGAACTCGTGTCCAGCTCCACCAGGATCTTGTTGTTGCTGAAGGCACGGTGCTGGGTGCAAAGGAGGCCGGGGAGCTGCCGGGAAGCTCGGCCCCAAATCTGTGGGCTGCTGCGGGGAAACAGCACACCTGGGGGACAGGGGGGTAAAGGCAGACAGGGAGAGGGACACAGGGACACCATGAGCACCGTGGGGGGGGTGACACACTGTGGGGGGATACGGGGACACCGCAGTGCACAGCAGGGTGACATGGGAGGAACAGGGACGTGGCACACCTGGGTGCAGTGACACGGGGACACCCGAACACGTGTGTGGGGGGGGGTGATCGGGACACCCTGACCCCTACAAGGAGACACGCGACAACCCTGACACGCTGAGAACGGCCACGTGGGGACACGGAGGAACCCGACCCAGCGAGATGGCACACGCGTGCCCGATTCTATACAGAAAAGGGCCGTGGCGGGACACGGGGGCACCACGCCACCCCTGTCGTGGGGCACAGTCCGTGGGGGTGCTCCCGCCGGGACCGGCAGCAGGGGACACGAGAACTCAACGCCGTCCATAGCACAGCCGTGGGGGGAGCACCTGATCGAGCGATCCGACGGGCAAGGATCACCGCTGCCGCCGCCATATTCTCCGGGAAGGCCAAGCGGACGCGGATCGGCCCCAAGCGTCACAGCCCCGCCCTGGAGCCCCGCAGCCCCGTTCCTTGGCGCTGAAAGCCACGCCCCCATCATTTAAGCCACGCCCCGTCATTTAAGCCACGCCCCCAACCCTTAAGCCACACCAATCGAAAGACCACGCCCTCGCAAAACGTAGCCACGCCCCCTGACTCTGAAGCCCCGCCTCCAGCTGACCTCGCGGCACGGAGGTGCTGCCGCCCCGTGGTGGCGGGCGTGAAGCACAGCGCGCTGTGCTGCGCTGTCTCCTCTCACACCCGTGCCATCCTGCACTGCTCCGGACTGCACCAGCCTGCACTACGCTGCACTGTGTTGTCCTGCACTGTCCTGTCCTGCCTTCACCATCCTGCACTGCTCTGCCTCGCCTAGCGCTGCATCATGCTCTGCCCGCTTGCTCCACCTGCTCTGCAGACCCTCCCCACCCTGTTGCCCTCTGGGTTCTGCCTTGCACACCTGAGCCCGGTGCGGCTACATCCCGTGGCAGTGTCCCCATGGCTGCCCCTGCAGGCACCGCTCGGTCCCTGGACAGCAGGGCTCTGGCAGCTCCAGGGCTGCAGAACCAGCCACACTGGGACAGAATGGCCGGGGGCAGCTCCTGGTCTTGGTGGCTGTGAGGCTGCACCAGCACCTCTTGCAAACCTCATCACAGTGGAGGCCATCCCAGGGAGCAGCACAGGACCCGGAGCTGTGGACAGACAGCATTTTTTTGGCAGCAGCATGGCAGGTTCAGTGCTGCCTCTCTGCCACCCTGCAGGGCAGCTTGCCCAATGCAGTGCAATGGGCTGGGAGCCAGGGCCCCTGTGGTGTGGGCCGACACTGTGGTTCACCCATGGAACTGGAGGAACCGGAATCTGCTGAAGCTAGGAGAAGATTCTGCACCTTCTAAACCTGATGAGTGGTGAAGTCTCAGTACGGAAAGCAAGCAGCTTGAGGGATCAGTACAGGAGAGATGGTGAAGGCGGTCTGTGGCTGTATTTAAGGATGAAGAACAGCAGGTTAGGAGTCAACTGTGAGCAAATAAATGGATGCAAATCAGCTTGGGGTGCAGGCTGAGAGTGATGGAGCCTACAGTGAGAGTAGGAAAGCCCCATAGGGAGTAGGGCTGGGAACTCATTCAGCCATTTGGCCATTTCAGCAAAGACCTCATGCAGATCAGCTACATAGCAGAGGCTCACACCGAGGGAGCCTTTGCAGAAAGGTAAAATGGGGGCAAAACAGTGGAAATAAATAAATAAATAAATAAATCCAAACCTGTCAGGAAATAGAAGGAGCCCTAAGCCCTTCACAAACAGAAAGAGCAGTGCCCCTGAGGTGTGCGCTGAGCATGCAGTGGCAGTGGCTGAATCTCCTGCTTTATACAGGCAGCTCTGAGGGAGCTACAGGTGAGGGTGGCAGGGATATCAGCTGTGTGAGCAGGTGGTTGATCTGCTCAGTACGGTGACAGAGCTCAAGGAGCAGGTGGACAGGTTATGGAGCATCAGGGAGTGCAAGCAGGGAGAGCCTGGTGGAGCAACTGTGGGAAAGGCACTGGGGTGATAGTTTAAATGAGGATGGTAAAGAGGAACCAGGGAATAACAAACCAGTCAGTCTGACCTCAGTGCCAAGAAAAATTACAGAACAGACCATCTTGAGTAGAATCATTCAGCGTGCATGGGCCAGCTGGGGGATCAGGCCCGGAAAACATGGGTTCCTGAAAGTCAGGTCCTGCTTCATCAACCTCATCTCTTTCAGAACAGCAAAGTTGAGCTGCCTCAGGTGCAGCAAAGTCGACCTGGCATTCATGACTGGGGGGTGAGGGTACGCAGGGAGAGGGGCATAGGGACACCATGTGCACTGTGGGGGGACACTGTGACCCATGCTGGGGGGGTGACATGAAGACACTGCAGTGCACACAGTTGGGATGTGGAGGGAACAGGGACTCACCAACCCCTGGTTGCATTCCAGCACACATTGAGGGAACACGTGTGACAAGCCTGACGCTGACAGGGGCAGTACAGAGACATGGAGGAACCCAACGCAGGGAGGGGGACACGAGGACCCTGCTTGGACCGGCAGCAGGGGACACGGGACACAGGGACTCACCATCACACAAGAGAGCGCACCTGACAGAGCGATCCGGCGGGCGAGGGTCACCACTGCTGCCATCATCTCCCGGTGGATCAATGGGACGCGCCGCAACCCCGGGATCCTCACGGTGCCGTCCCACCACCTGGTGCCGAAGCCCCGATCCTTGGCGCTGAATCCGCGCCCCCTGGCTCAGAAGCCCCGCCCACTGCCACACAAGCCACGCCCCCTTGGCGCTGAAGCCCCGCCCTCAGGTGGCTGCACGATGCACACCTGCTGCCGCCCCGTGGTGGCATATGGCGTATAGCAAAGTGCACGGCGATGTCCTGAGCCCTCCTGTCCTGTCCTGCACTGCCCTGACTTCACCATCCTGCTCGTGCCATCCCACCTGCGCCGTCCTGCACTGCTTCGTGCTGTCCTGTACTGCCCTGGGCTGCACCAGCCTGCACTAACCTGCGCTATGTTGTTCTGCACTGTCCTGCCCTGACCTCACCGTCCTGCGCTGCCCTGCCTTGGCGTGCCCTGCCTGTTTGCCCTGGAGGTTCTCTATTGCTGCATCAGCCCAAACCTCCTCCCCACCATGCTGTCCTCTGGGTTCTTCCTTGCACACCTGGGCCCAACAGGAGCACATCTGCCAGGAATGTCTCTATGGCTGCCTCTGTGGGCACAGATCAGTCCCTGGGCAGCAGGGTTCTGGCAGCTCCAGGGCTGCGGGAACGGCCACATTGGAGCAGGATGGCTGGGGGCAGCTCCTGGCTTTGGTGGCTGAGAGGCTGCGCCAGCACCTCCTGCAAACCTCATCACAGTGGAGGCCATCTCAGGGAGCGGCACCAGAGGTTGGAACTGGAGCTGCGGGCAGACAGCATTCGGCAGCAGCATGGCGGGGTCAGTGCTGCCTCTCTGCCTGCTGCTCTCTGCCACCCTGCAGGGCATTTTGACCGATGCCCCAGGGCTCACGGCCCGCAGTCTCCCTCTGCTGCGGAGGCTGCGGCGGCTGGAGGAGCAGGTGGGTGCTGAGCAGCTTGGGGGGCGCAGCACGGCAGGGACACAGTGGCGTCCTTCACACCACTCCATTGCAGTTTCGCTGGTTCCAGGAGGTGACGCTGAGCCATCTCCAGGGCATCGCCAGGAACTACAACATCTCCTACAACATCGACAGCCGCTTTCGGTCACTGACAGAGCAGGCAGAGGCAGCCGATGCAGCTCGGGCTGCCCTGGGCTCTGAGCTGGCCCGCCTGGCTGCTGTCAGCCAGCGGCTGCAGCGCAGGGTAAGGAGGCTGGAAAGGCGAGCCCCGAGCCCCCACGCTGAGCCACAAAGCCTGGGGGATGCAGTGCACAGCCAGCAGGAGCTGCAGCATTCAGTGTCCCTCAGCACTCTCAGCTCTCAGCCCCTCAAGGTGAGGCAGCAGCAGCGTCGGTGGAAGCAAAGGCAACGGGTGCTGGTGGAGACTGGACCCAGCAGAATGCCCGGGGAAGACGCCGAGCCCCTTGGTGACACCAAAGCTGTCACAGCAGTGCTGCCCACTTCAGCCACTGGCCCCCAGGAGCAGCTCCCAGCCCTCCAACAGCCGGAGACAGGTGGGTGCAGGTCCCTTACCTGACCAATGGAACAGGGGGGTGTCCAGTCCTGGTGCTGACAGGTGTCAGAGCTCTGTGTGACACGGTTTTGCCTTTGGCTCCATTTTAAAATATGGGGCTCCACCCAAGTCCTGCGGTGGGGGTTGCAGGGATTGCACAACCCACTCTGAAGCCCTAGGGACATCTGTCCTTGTAGCTGCGACTGAGTGTTGCTTTCCCTCCCCAGTGTGCAGTGTGGGCTCCATACTTCTGTTCTCCAACACTTCAGCCAGCAGTGCTGCTGTGCTCCAGCCGAGGCTGCACGTGGGGCTGCAGGAGCTGTCACTCTGCACCTGGCTGCTCACCCCGGCAACTCACCTCGGCACTGTCCTGTCCTACACCAGCGAGGCCAAGAGCAGGAAGCTGGCCTTGCACGGGGACCACCCTGGGTCTGCACGTTTTGTCATCGGGGACACAGAGTTTCGGCAGCTCTCAGTGACACCACTCCTGGATGGCAAGTGGCACCACCTCTGCCTCACCTGGTCATCCAGCCATGGCCAGTACCGTTTCTGTGTGGACAGGAGGCTGCTGGCTGCCGGCTCTGGCTTCCAGCAGGGCTATAAGGTTCCCGCTGGGGGCTCACTGGTGCTGGGCCAGCAACAATCCCGCAGTGGGGACTTTGTGCCCTTTCTGGGCCAGCTGGCCGGCCTGGCCTTCTGGAGCAGGGCTCTGCTGCCTGGGGAGGTGGCCAGCATGGCAACTGGGCAGGGGCTGCCCCAAGGGCCCCTCCTGATGCTGGCTAATGCCACCCTGCAGGGTGAGGTGCGCAGGGGGAGGTGTGCCTGCCTCCAGAATTGCCCATGATGGCTGCGGGAACAGTGCTGGCTCCTAGTGTTCACTGGTGGCTTGTAGTGCCTGGGCAGAGTGAGCTGCATCCCCTGGGTGATGGGACACAGACAGCGGGCTGCTTCACAGCCAGAAGTCACCGAGGGGTTGTTGTGTCCCTGGGGGGCTGTGGGCAGGCCGTGGGGGGCACCAGGCAGAAGTCTGCTCCTCCACATCTCCAGCTCCTACCCCCAGGAGCACATACAGCCCCGTTATTCCTATTAAAGTGCTTCAGAGAGAGAGGAAATTGCATCTGGTTTTGGTCTTGCTTTTCACTGCAGCACTCGGTGCCGCTCACAGCCCTGCTGGGTGCAGCATCCCACAGCAAGCTGTACAGAATTCAGTTTCAGGCAGGTTTTAACGTACAACGGCACTCTCTGAAAGCTGCTGGCTTCCGAAACCCTCACTGCTCCCAGGTGCGCGGGCTCTCCTCGCCGTGCTGCCGTGCTCACGGGTGACAGCAGGGTGCCCGCCGTCAGCGCCTGCCACTGAGTCACAACCGGAGAGGTTGGGGCACGGAACCGCCAGTGCCCCGCGATGAGCCAGAGCCGCCAGCTCAGCTGCTCACCGCCCCGCCCGTCCGCCCTGCCCTCCAGGAGCCACAGAGCCCCGCGGGCGGTGCCGAGCCCCGGGCTGAGCGCAGCCCCGCAGGGAGCGGGGACTACAACTCCCATCGTGCCCCGGGGCGCGACCGCCGCGCCGGCCGCCGTAGTGCTCACGTGACGCCGGCGGGTGTCACATGACCGGCCGGTGAGGGGCCGCCGGAGCCGCCGCCGCTCCGCATGGCCAACGTCGCCAAGAAGGTGTCGTGGTCCGGCCGCGACCCCCGCGACGACGAGGACGAGCGTGCGGGGGAGACAACCCCGCTGCTCAACGGAACCGGGCCCGGCGCGGCGGGCGGCGCCCGGCAGGTGATGCGGGGTGGGCCTCGGGCGCGGGGCTCCCGGCTGCTGGGAACGCCCTTTTAATTCCTGCTTCCGACGTCGTTCTGTGGGAGAGCCCGATCCTTGGCAGGCCGCTGCCGTGCGGGTCTGGTTGACACGCAGCTGGACGGGATGGAGGCAAAGAGCGAGTCCAGGGTGGGCGGTGTTTTTTAGCGCAGAAAGGCCCGTTCCTTCCTTGCAAATCGTTTTGGAGAAGTTAATCTCATCCTAAAGTAAGCTGCTGTGCGATGCTCGGGGGGTTGGGGCTGTGATTTGGGCCAGGCTGAGTCCGTGGAGCACTGCTCTGTGAGCGCTGGGTGGGAGAGGGGCTGCCTGAGCACAGAGCTGGTGAATTTCCTATGGAAAGCTTGCAGGGAGCCTTCAGCATAGTTGGGAAGGCAGGCTTTGGCAGCCGTTAGCCTGGCTGTCTTGTCTGGCATGGTTCTGTGCTGTCCTGCTCTTGGGCAGATCAGAACAGTGGGCTCATTAGATTAATTAGAGGAAAATTCAGGGTTTGTTAGGCTGTAGGTTCCTGGTGTGGCTGGGCAGGATGGGGGCACGGCTGGATGGAGTTGGCTGCGGTCCTGCAGCTGTTTTGATCTGGAAGGAGAAATAAGGTCAGTACAGCAGCACTGGGTGTATCTACAGCATGCTGCCTTTACAAATCACGTGGTGAAAACTGCAGGTCTGAGGCACGATAAGGGAAGGATTAGCCAGATCTCTTGGCTTGGGGTCTATTAGAAAAAGGGTTTCTGTGAGTAGCTTTGAAGAAACAGCAGGGCCAGTGGGTGGGCTGAGCAAGACCTGGCCCTGCTGCTCTGTATTTATTGCCACTGTGTTTATTCCCTGATGGTCTGGCTGGTGACAGAGCACTGCGTGCCATTTCCCTTAGCAGAGCACAACAGTGAGTGCTGTACTGTAGCTCTCAGCATGGGGTGGGGATGATGGGCAGCAGGGTGGGCACTGACTTGGCAGCACAGCTAATTCTCTCCACAGATGGTCCTGTGACCTTAATGCCAAACAGTTCAGTAGGGCCCTTTTGTGGCTCTGTGCTGCTACGAG
This sequence comes from Perdix hodgsoniae, assembly GCA_035772895.1. Taxonomy (NCBI): domain Eukaryota; kingdom Metazoa; phylum Chordata; class Aves; order Galliformes; family Phasianidae; genus Perdix; species Perdix hodgsoniae. The sequence goes on from JAPSGF010000014.1 coordinate 2,038,203, forward strand.
CGCAGCCATGTGGGTACATGAGAAGGAGAGAAGGTCTTTGGCAATGACCTTATTCCCCCATAACTGTCTGTGGCCAGGTTACACCAATCGGAGCCAGCTGGATGTGATGACAGCATGATACCAGGCAGGGGATACTGAGAAGTGGGGACAGGATGGCTTTGGTAGAGGGTGGAGCTGTTTTTGTTATGAGAGACTTTATTTCGAGTCATGATACTACAACAGAAATGGCACCCAATTGGGGTTTCTTCCCCTTGCATGTTCTTTTAATGGAAATGAAAGTGATTTTAAAATCACAAAAGGAAATACGGGTCTGTAGTTCCCCAGCTAACTTCTGCGAGCGATTGAGAGCTGGTGGGTGGGAGGTGAGAGTGCTGCTGCCTCGGTGCCCTGGTGACAGAGGTGTGCTGCAGGGACGTGTTTGAGCTCTCTGTTTTGGAGCTTGCTGGCTCAGGGCAGCTGAGCACAGCACCAGAGCTGGGTCAGCCTTCATCCCATCAGGACCTGGCTGTGCTGCTGTGCAAGGTGCTGTCTGTACATCTGAGCATCACGTGCCCCAAGGTGTGGGTTGCCCTCCTCCCATGTTTTCACATTGCATGTAACAAATTAATTCTCAAACTGAAAAGTGGGTGGACGACTTCAGTAAGAGCAGCCAATTCCCATCATTAGCTTAAGGTGTGTGTGTTTTTTTTTTTAATAATATTTTTTTTTGCTACCACTTGATGCGTTCTGTATGTGTGCTACAGTGCCTTGTTTTTGAGACCTGTGCAGTGCTTTTGCTCCTGAGGATGCCAGAGAAGGGGAGGATGGGCAGGCAGGGGGTTGTCAGGCTATGGGATTGCTCATATTCCCCCATGTACCGCAGTGAGCTGTCCAGTGGTGTGGCGTGAAGGGCAGGAATCATCTTTTCCCACCACTGAGCAGGGCCAGGAGGGCACTGGGAGCTGAAAGCTTTCTTCCTTCCTCTTGTTTATACAGTGCAGGCTCCTGGTGTGGTTTGTGCACAGAGCTTTATCTCACTGATAACAAAACCACGAACATTCAGAGCTTGTTAGTGAGGAGCAGGGTGCTGATAGAGAGCTGCTTACGGAGGGTACTGTATCTCTGGGGGGTGGTTGTGGATGCAGTGCTGTACTGCAGGGATGGCCTTGCTGGCTGCCCTGCAGATGGGCACGCTCCATTTGTGGTTCTTCAGAGTCCAGTTAGCAAGGCACTAAAAGACCACTGTGTACACAGGCAGTGTTTGTTCTGTGGCTGTTCTAGATAGCCTTGTTTGAAGTTGTTCCTCTATTCACAAACCAGTGTCGTGTTGTGACCACTGCTCTGAGACACATCACTGCTGTGATGGGCTTTCCCTAAGCAGTCATTCCCTTGCTGCAACTCTACTGCTCCCTGACCTATGAATATAGGGCTTTGAGGAATGTGTGGCCTTATCTCCTCTATGACCCCTCACCAGGTCACTGGGACAGCACAAAGATCTCCCTGAGCCAAGGGTACTGCTGAGGGATGGGTGACATCACCTTCCTCTGCTGGTGGGAAGGTTCCAGGTGTCCCCATATGGGATGGGAGAGCTGATGGTCTGTCTGCATCCTCTGGGCTCTGACAACAGTTTGCCCTGTTGTAGGGGAATAAATGCACTGCAGTCACACCAACATCATATGTGCCTGGGAACAGCAGGCTGTGCTTGGAAAGCATCCAGTCTGGGGTCGTGCTGCCTGAGCTGAGCACATCTGAGTCATGCACAGATAATCCTCTGTCTGCGCCTGGTTGTCCCATTTCCCCTGTTCCTCCTATGGAAAATGGGTGCTGATGGAAAAAGCCTTTTTCTGTTCTTCCAGCATGTGATCCTTGTGCTGGCAGGATAGAGCCAGCTGTGCTCTAAATGTGCTCAGCCCATCTGAGTGCTGCCTGCTGCCAGGGCTCAGGACAAGCTGGGCAGGGACTCTGTTATACAAGCAAGATGTTTTCAAATGTAACACAGAGTCCAGCTTTGGGTCCGACTGCAATTCCTTTTCCTTTCCTGTTTGTGTTCCAGTGCTCTATAATCACTTGGGAGCAGGCTGGTGCCTGCATAAGCTCCCCCTGCTCCCACGTGTCCCTGCACAGTGACAGCGTTGGTCTGCCTGCCTTGTAGGAGTTTTGCTGGTGCTGAGCCGGAGGGTTTGGGAAGTGGGGACGAATCCCTCCTACAGGTCAGGGAGTAAATGAGAGTGTGGTGCAGATGGGGAAAAGGGAAAATAGGTCAGGCTGCAAACACAAAGGAGTATTCTTCATTGCAGTGACGCGTGTGGCTCCCGCTGCTCTGGCCTGTGTGTTCCAGGCAGGATCTGTGGGGATTAAAGCAGGAGGGGCTCTAGCTGGGATCTGCAGCTTGCAGGTCCCTGCAGAGAGGGGCTGCCCTGCTGGCACTCTCTTATGCTCTTCAGTTCTCCTTTATTCTTTGGCCTTTCAGCTGTCAGAAGGGTGAGGCTGCAGAGGGGAAGATGTGGATGTTGAGAAATGGTGTTTGGGCTGTTCTTAGTGGTGGTGCTGCTCTCACACCCTTGTATATCCCCATGTTTCATAACAGCAGCGGGTGAGGGCAGCTCACTTGCTGCTGCTGGGGCTCCGTGTGCACTGCTGGGCTGGTTCAGCCTGAGCTCAAGCCTGTCTTGGCCCAGAGAAATCCTCAGACTCCCGTGTTGTGCAATTGTGCTGCTCGTAACAAGCCTGAGGGCTCACCAGAGAAAGGAGAACCTTCCCGGCACTGTCCTGGCGCTGCTGAGGAGTGCTGGTGTCCCTGTTGGTTCACACAGTGCTGGCAGCCAGCCTAGGCACTGTGCTGTGCCCAGTGCACTGAGGGTTTTGAGGGAAGTGAACGTGCTGATGTGCTCATCTCCCTGGCTGGGAACCCTCCTGCAGGGCAGGTGGAGGAACAAAAACTGCTGTTGGCCATCCCTTATTGTTGCCTGGCTGAGGAGTAGCCCTGACTGCTTGGGGGGAGGGTTCTGTCCCCCCTTCGACACCTCACACAGTTTCTGGACAGCACTGGTGCTTGGCAGGGAGGCACAAGGGGTGGACAAACACAAGCTCTGTCCTTTCATGTGGATTCCGTGCATGGAAGCACATTGGGGAGCGTGACCCAGCCTGGGCCTGAGGGTGTGCTGTGTGCAGTTGGCACCAGCTTGGCCATCTGCTGGTGGTGCATTCCGGAACTGACTTAATTCTCCCTTCTCTTTGTAGTTCACTCCTTCCTCCTTCCTGCGCCCTGGACAGCTGAGCAATGTGGATCTCAATGAAGACATCCGTGAGCTGGTGAGTGGCACTGAGAGGGGCTGTGACTGAGTTTCCCTGCTGTGAAATAATGTGGGGATGCTCCCAGGGCAGCAGGGTTGGCCATGGGACACTGTGAGCACTGCCCTTTCTCCCCCATCCTCCTTGTCACACGAAGGCTCCTGCATGGCCATCCTTGGGTCTTGAGTGCTGCAGTTATTGAGAGGCATTTCTGATGCTGGTTCCAGCTGGAACATTTGTGACTGGGTTGCTGTAGCATGTCTTAATGCAGTGCTTTGGAGGAAAGGCTGGGCCAGTTCTGGATGTAGGTGTAACGCAGGACTGGAAGAAGGGCATGTGATGCCAGTAGGACCCCTCCTGCAGCCCCAGTAAATGCCCTAAATCAGAGCTGGGAGAAGCTTGCGTGATCAAAGGCATTTGTGAAACAGAATTTAGTTTCTACTCAAAAGCACAAATCTGCTTGAAATAGCTCCTTGCTTTAGGCCAGTGGAATTTCCTGTTGAGGTGAAATGTTGACCTCCACTGGGAGCACAGAGCTGCTCTGATTTATTAAAATAGCAGTTTAGTGCCATCTGTGCAGAACCTCTGCCTGCCTGGTCCCTGCTCTGCTGTACTTGTGGCTGCCCATGGGACATGTCCTTCTTGGGGATGGTACAGGAGGGCCAGGGGTGCACACACACACACAGAGGGCTATTTGAGCTGACTTAAGTCTGCACACACTGAGCAGTGGGAAACCACCCTGGGTTCTGGGCACTAAGACTGCTGTGTCTGCGGTGCTTCCTGGGTGTTCGTGCAGTAAAACCACTACCAAGCCAGCATTATGGCATGAGTGCTTCTGTGTCAGTTGCTCATTGCCCTCAGGGAGGCAAGCAGGGACCCTGCCAACCTGCGTGCCTTGTCCCACAGGAGACAGAGCTTCCCCGGCCATATCCCAACGAGATCCCCCACAATGAGAAGCTCCTGTCACTCAAGTATGAGGTATGTGCATCCCTGCTTCTTCCTCAGCTCTGCTGCTGCCAGCTGCCCTCTGTGAGGCACTGGTGAAGGACAGCTCTTGAGTGAGGGTCTCAAATTGGCCTTCCCCTGGCATAGGGGTCTTCCCCAGCATTAAACACTAACAGTATCTGTCTTGTCTGAGCTAGAGCCTGGACTATGACAACAGTGAAAACCAGCTGTTCCTGGAAGAGGAAAGGAGGATAAACCATGCGGTGAGCCCTGCCACGATCTGGTTATCCATTGTCCCTGCACACTGACACCATTCAACCACTGCTCCCTCAGTGCCAGGGAAATGTGGTGCTCAGCAGCAGTGCTTGAGCTGTGTGGTTTGATGGGTGTCCACCAGTTTGCAATGGGCAGGGTGACCAGCTCTGCAGGAACCTAGTGTGGCACAAGGGAGGGATGAAGGGCTCACCTGGGTGCCGTGGTGATGTTGCTGGGCAGGGTGGAACACCTGCAGTGGGGAAGGCCCTACCCTGGGGCTTTGGGAGCTAGTACTCCAGCAAGATAGAGCAGAAGAGTGTGCTGAGAGGCTTGATGGAGGCAGACGAGCTGGAAAAGCTTGTCTTCTAGCCAGAGATCCCTTGGAGGGACAACAGCACTGGGGGTTGCCTTGAAATAGGTCAGGCTTTCCAGTCCTATGCCAAGCAGAGGATAAAGAAGGTTGAGACTTGACTGGGAAGGTGGCCTGGTGGGCTGGAGCCCATCTTGATGCACACTGGGGGCTGTGGATGCGGGGTTGGGCAGCAGTGGGTTCTGATGGCTGTCTGTTTGTCTGTCAGGCCTTCCGGACTGTGGAAATCAAGCGCTGGGTCATCTGTGCCATGATTGGCATCCTCACCGGCCTCGTTGCATGCTTCATCGACATTGTGGTGGAGAACCTGGCTGGGCTGAAGTACCGTGTGGTGAAGGACAGTATCCTTGCATGGAGCTGAGGCCTCCAGCCAGGCAGGAGCCACTGGATCTGTGTCCTCTGCTCCTGATGGCAACAAGAAGGATGCTGGGGGAGAGGGCAGCTTCCTTCTGTGCTTGGTGCACAGGTTCTGCTGCTCTCAGCACTGCTCTGAGGTGCTGCCTGCATCCAAGTGCTCCCATCAATGCACTCTGCACATCGCAGCTCCAGAAGCTCCATGGTGATGCTTTGTGATGGTGGGAGGGATATTCCTGAGCTGACAGCAGCCTTTCCTTGATCCTCCTCTACAGACATCGACAAGTTCACAGAGAAAGGGGGCCTGTCTTTCTCTCTGTTACTCTGGGCCACTCTGAATGCCAGTGTGGTGATGGTGGGCTCTGTTATCGTTGCTTTTATAGAGGTGAGGGCTTGGAAGCTGCCTGTGAGGAGGTACATGTAACATCCAGCAGATGTGTTCCTGCTGAATTGGCCCTCTGAAGCCCAATGCTTTGGTGTTGGCTGGAAACATCGGTGCTGTAAGGTTTCTCCTTAGGTGTCAGGATGTGCTGCCCTTCATTTGCAGCCCCAGCAGCCTAGGGCAGGGGAGGTGGCAGAAGGGCATGCTTCAGCATTGGATGTGGGTGCAGCTGTTGCAAACTACATCCGTTCATGCAAGCCCTGAACTGGGCTCAGCCTTTTTGCTTTGCACGTTTGTGAGTAGGCAGGTTAGGTGCCCTAAGACATGCTCAAGAGGAAAAGTCAGAAACTGGCAGCTGACTTGGTGATGTCTGCAGAGCAAGTTGTGGCTGAGAGGGGGCAGTGACCCCCTGCATGTCGGTAGCAGTCTCCTTGTTGCTTTGTCCTTGATCTCTGGCAGAGCTTTCCGTGGCCACCAAGTGTGAGCCTTCTGCAGGGAACACCCTTATGTCCCCCTAGAACTTGCTGACTGCATCTGTTTGCCCTTTGGGGCGGTGTGTCTGTGGGGGCACAGCAGGTGCCTCTCAAGAGCTTGTAAATAAGCTCTGAGCCTCCCCAAAATATGCTTGGCATAGCCTGCATTTAGGGGCAGGGTAAGGTGGTCAGCATGTCCCCAGTCTCCATCCTGTATGTGATAGCTACTGACACTTTCCTGTTCCTCACAGCCCGTTGCAGCTGGCAGTGGCATTCCCCAGATTAAATGCTACCTCAATGGTGTGAAGATCCCACACGTTGTCCGCCTCAAGGTAAGAAGTGGGGGCTCACGGGATGAGTGCCTACTACATGGGCTGGAGCAAATGTGCTTCATTCCTGTGCCTTGGGGCATTCCCTCTGTTTTCTGTGGCAGAGATGGAGCTGGGCTCACTGCAGCAGCCTGGGGTGCTCCTGTCAGCCTTGTGACGTGCTGTGCCTCTTGCTTTGTCTTGCAGACCCTGGTGATCAAAGTCTGCGGGGTCATCCTCTCGGTGGTCGGCGGCCTGGCTGTTGGGAAGGTGATGTGCATAAAGCTCTCTCTGTTATGCCCCTGGCATGTTATTATCTGCTGCTGGCATGCGTGCCACAGCTCAGTACCAGCCCTGCGGTGACTTCCCAGTTTAATTTCCTGCCAGTCCCGTATGTGGCTTAGCTGAGGGCAGGAGAGCAGCAGCCTGTGTCTGCCTGTGTTCGTCAACATGAACGTCAGCTGGGGGAGCAGAGGTGCCATGCTTGGACCTGGCTGACCTGCTGGGGCTGAAGGCAGGGAAGGCAGTCTTTGTAAGCTCCTGTCTGCTCTCCCAGAGGGAGTGCTGGTGGGAACAGGAGCCATGTGCTAGAATGAAGATCTGGGGTTGGGGAAGAAATTGCAAGGTCTGTATTAACCAAAATCCTCTATCACTATACCTGCAGAGACAGAGCTGGTACAAGTATAGCATCTAGCTTCTTTAGGGCCATTACCCAGGGATCAGTGTCCAACTTTCCTCAGCTTTCCTTAGTTGTAGTGGTTCTTCCTTCTGTGGTCTAACTCCACTTTTCTGCCTACAGGAAGGACCAATGATTCATTCTGGAGCTGTGATTGCTGCTGGCATTTCCCAGGGAAGATCCACATCTTTGAAGAGAGACTTCAAGGTTGGTGCTCAGGGCAAGGAGTTCTGCTGCAGGCTGAGCACACTGCCTGGCTGCCCTCCGTGGTGTCAGAGCCCAGACCAGTTGTGGTCTAATGCAGCTCTGACTTCTCTGGAGAAGGTGCCCAGAGAGGAGGGAGCTATGAACTCCATTTGGTGCCACCTGAATTCCCTCCTGTTGCTGATTATGGTGCCCAAAACAGCTCCGTAGGGTTCTGCTGGTGACAAGGGGTTGTAACTATGTCTCTTCTGACCTCATGCCTTTGGCCATGCCTGAACCTACCTTCACTTTGGTATTTCAGATCTTTGAGTACTTCCGCAGAGACACAGAAAAAAGGGACTTTGTCTCAGCTGGAGCTGCTGCTGGCGTCTCTGCGGCGTTTGGAGCCCCTGTGGGTATGTGTCTCAGCTCTGATGCTGAACAGTGCTGCATGCATCTGTCAGGAGGCTGCTCTTGCCTGCAGGGATCTGCATGGGGCACTGCAAGAGCCTGGGCTGGGACAGCCCCTCATTTACTTCCAGGCTCAGATGCTTGCTTGGAAGCCCAGAGGTTGGGTGTTGCTTGGTGGGAATCTGTAAGCTACTCAGTCTGGTGTGCTGCCAACCTCTGCCAGTTCCAGGATTGAGAAGGGAAATGGTGTCTGCTCTGTGGTTATGCCATGAGCCTTCCTGAAAAGAGTCCGCCACTCCTCCAAGCTGCCCTGCCCTGCCGCACGGGTCTTGAGAAGAGAGGAGGTGGTTACCTATCTCTGATCCTCAGTGTTGCTTTCCTGGGATGGACGGGAGGCAGTGAAGGGGCTTTGCTACAAAACAGTACATCAAACCTGCTGGGCTTGGCTGGTCTCTTTGCTTGATTCTGGGAGCTGTGGGACACATGAGCTGGGATGGATTTGGCTGCCTTGGCTGATGCTAAGAGGTGAGAGTCTGTGGCACATGCTTGTTGTGAAGATGTTTGTGTCTTGTACTTGCAGGGGGTGTCCTCTTCAGCTTAGAGGAAGGAGCTTCCTTCTGGAACCAGTTCCTGACATGGAGAATTGTAAGTGCTGCAAAGCAGAAGCAGTAAATTAAGACAGACCTTAATCCACTTAACGCAGGTTGTGATGGCACTGAGGCATCATCTTTTCTCCTGTGCCCTGAGGCTCCGTGTCCCACAGCTGTGTGCCTCCTTTCATCCTTGCTCTGGACAGCTGTATAATGCATCACAGAGATCAGGGCATCCCAAATTCCCTTCTAGCTTCCAGGGGATAAATTTGAGTCTGGCTGAGTGAGGTCTCATTTCCTGAAGCTGCCAACCCCTTTTCCAAGGGAGCTGCCACAGGGCAGTGGAGAGGTGAGAGGAGGAGTGAGTCCATGCTTGGTGTAGCCTGCCCAGAGCGTGTCCATGGGGAATGTGACCACTTGTCCCCAGCACATCCTGGGTATCAAGTCCATGGGGGATATTTTGGGATAGTGTGGACAGAGCTGGGCTGGATCTGTCTAGCAGTAATTATGCGCTGTATCTCTTTCTAGTTCTTTGCCTCCATGATCTCCACGTTCACTCTGAACTCTGTCCTGAGTGTCTACCACGGCAATGCTTGGGATCTGTCCAGCCCTGGGCTCATCAATTTTGGCAGATTTGATAGTGAGGTATGCCACAGATTCTTCTGCTGGGGAAGCTAGAAGCAGCTCAGGGGTTCTGGGACATTGGTCTCTCTTAAAATGTTGCCTGGGGCAGGCTCTGGGGTCTGGCTGGATCCCAGCTCCACCAGCATGAGCAGATGGTGTTCCTGCAGCCTCTGCTGGGTCTAGGTGCTAAGGAGTGTTCAGGGCACATCCTGGGGCTGCTCCAGGAGCTGCCCACTGGATCAGGCTCATGCTGCCACAGCCAAACAGCGACTGGCAGTCAAATGTCCAGAAGATCTGAAACTCATCTCTTGTTTGCAGAAAATGGGATACACGATCCAGGAAATTCCTATCTTCATCTTTATGGGAGTGGTTGGTAAGGGAGTTCTGCTCTTTCAATCCAATTAGTATGAATAATTCCCTCTGTTCTGTCTGGGCCTATAAAGTTTCAGGATCCACTTTTCTGGGGGGAATGGAAAACTCATTAACTCAAGAGTAGAGGCTGTTTGTGGAATTTATGGGGGTGAGAGCAGGATCCTGGGCCAGCCCTCACCCTTGTTGCAAAGGAAAGACCAGTAATCTGTATCCTGTAAAGTCCTCTGTGAGGTCGGGGTGTTGTAGTCATGGACAGCCCCATGCTACCACTGGGGCAGCCAGTCATGCTGAGTGTGTCATCATTGTCTCTCTGAGCTTCTCCTCTTCTCTTGGGTCTTGTGTGACTGTAGGGGAATCTGAGACTTGCATGCTGACTCTTCCCTCCTTTCCACTTGCAGGTGGGATCCTGGGGGCTCTGTTCAATGCCCTGAATTACTGGTTAACGATGTTCCGGATCAGGTAAGAGCTTGTGGGTAGCCAAGATAATTCAAGTGGGTTGGCTGACATCTTCCATGCTTCCTGGTTGTGATGTTTCCAGCCAAAGTCAGGCTCTACCCTCATGCATAACGACAGCAGCCCCTGGAAGCTGACAGATAAAGATACCATGTGCCTCTTGCTGCCTGCACCCAAGGCAGCAAGACCCACAGAATCCCTCTTTTGCTATGATCCTATGCTCCTGCTAAGTATTTATGCGTAGTGACCTGGCTGCTCAAACAAGTGCAAGTACTGTGCAAGACATGATTGCTACGTGAGAGCAATGAGAGAGCCAAGATTGCTGCTGAACCCATCAGAGCCCACTCCGGCACAGCCATAATTGCCACCAGCATTTCAAACCCCAGAATCAGCCTTAGGATGTCAGAGAGGGGTGACCTGTGGCATCAGCAGAGCTGGTGAAGGGTCTGCAGCATCTCCCAGGGCATTGCTCCTCCTGGGGTGAAGCCTACTGGGTTTGGCACTCTGCTGCCCCCCCCTCTCCTGGCACAGCCTTCCATTCCCTGCAGCCTGTAAGGCTTGCTGCATCTCACCACTGGCACCCTTGGGTGCTGGGTGGCAGAGCTGGGCTCACTGCTCTGCTCCCTTTCAGGTACATCCACAGGCCTTGCCTCCAGGTGATTGAGGCCATGCTGGTTGCGGCGGTGACGGCAGCTGTGGGCTTCGTCATGATTTACTGCTCCCGAGACTGCCAGCCCATCCAGGGGAGCTCAGTGGCTTATCCTCTGCAGGTAGGAGATGCTGATGAGCTACGCCTGAGGTGAGGTTGAGCAGGGGAGTGAGACTCTGCTGGAGTTTGGGCCTTGCTGGTTCCCCTGCAGCCACTGCCCTCTGCTCTGGGTGGAGCTGGAGACCTTGAGTTTGTCCTGGACTCCTTGCCGTAACACCCATCTCAAAGATGTGAGCCCCACCTGGGCTGTAGTGTTGCTTTGCACAGGTTTCTGTCACCAGCAGCACAGTAGCTGGATGGAAGTGCTGTGGCATTGGTGTGTTTGCTGTGTGCAGTCCCCCCACCTCTGCGCCAACTGGAGAACAGCCACTTGTCCTCCTGTGGGGCAGCCCATAGCTGCCACTTCTAACTCTTTCTTTCCTTCCCTTCCAGCTTTTCTGTGCTGATGGAGAGTACAACTCCATGGCAACTGCCTTCTTCAACACACCTGAGAAGAGTGTTGTCAACCTCTTCCATGACCCTCCAGGTTTGTGTGCCAAGTGAATGGTTCCTTGAAGAGCAGTGCAGGACAGAATGTGTGCATGGTGGCTAACCTGCTCCCTTATTGCTTGTGGGATGGAGTGGGGTATGATTAGTGTGGCTTAAAGAGGGCAAAGTGATGTCCAGAAAAGCACTGTGTGGGGCTGTAGGCAGTGGCTGTTGTGGCTACCAGCTCCTGAGTACCCATGCAGCGCTGCAAACAGGAGGAGCTGGTGTTCCTCTGCTGTGGCCATGCACCCATCGGGGCAGATCTGCTCTGAGCCTTGTGCTGGCTGCAGGGCACAGTGCTGTGATGGGTGTAACAGTGGTCTGGTTTTTCTACCAGCAAGCAGACTGATCTTAACAACAAAGCTGCTCCCTTCCCTGCTATCCAAGATGTCAGCTCCTTTGCTGCAGCGGAGGGAGGGGGGGATGGGTGCTGTGTTTGGAGGCACCCTGAGCTCAGCCAAAAGGCTCTGCCCTCTGGGCTGCCTGCAAACAAGGAACCGGTTCTGTCTGTGTCTGTTTGCAAGCTGTCATGCTGATCTGTGTGGGAGCGGGAGCGTGTCTGACCCTTGCTTGCTCTCCTGGGTCCATCCTGGAAATATCCCTGGCTGGTTTCTTACTTAGCAGGGCCTCTTGCCCCTGAATGACTTTACCTTCTGGGTAGGTTGTGGAGGTGGATTTTGGAGGTTGGATTTGTGTGAGAAATGAAATCTGGCTTTTAGCCTTCAGCTCCTATTTCCCTTGGACCCTGTGTAATGATAAAGTGTTCTCTGCCCACTGGGGCTGCTGCTTTGATCTCAAAGCTGCTCTGGGACCAGTTCACCAGTACCTCTGCCCACCAGACCTTGTCCTCCAATGCTGATGGTCCCTCAGGGCTTTGCAAAGTTCGTCACATTGCCCTGCAGGAGGGGCTGCTGGCAGTTCTCCCATGGCTGTAGTGCTGTTCAGGCTGTGGGACTGGCACTGATTCCCTGTTCTCTTCCCACCCCAGGTTCCTACAACCCCATGACACTGGGCATGTTCACCCTGATGTATTTCTTCCTGGCTTGCTGGACATATGGCCTCACGGTGTCTGCAGGGGTCTTCATCCCTTCCCTGCTGATTGGTGCTGCCTGGGGACGGCTGTTTGGCATCTCCCTGTCCTACTTGACCAAGGGCTCGGTAAGCACTTGATGAGAAGGGGCAATGCAGCTCCTTGCTGACCTCCTTTGCTGCTGACCTGGTTGTGTATACAGGCAGTGGGCATGGAGCTGGCTGAGAGCCTGGCACAGTGGTCTGGAGAAGTGTGGGGTGGGTTAACTCCTCACTCAATGTTCTCCTGAGCAGCATCTGGGCTTTTCCTGGCCTTGACAGTACCCTGGTGACATATGGGCTGTGCAGGCAGCTTCTGGCATGCTCTGCTCCTTCAGAGGTGGAGTTTGGGGCCAGGGCACTGCTCGTTATCTCTGTGTGCCCTGGAGCTAGCAGCTCACTTGGTCTCTTCTCTCTCCTGTACTCAGATCTGGGCTGACCCTGGGAAGTATGCCCTGATGGGAGCTGCTGCACAGCTGGGTGAGTTGCTGAGTTGCCCCCCTTGGGGAGTCATGGCCACATCCAACTTGTGTCATAGTGAAGGTGGCATGGGGAAAAAGTGCTCTCTGCTTCTCTGATGAAGATTTTCCCCTAGTTGGAGTGCAGCCTGTACTGTCAGGTTAAAAGTCAACCTGGCTGTCAGCTTTCTCACAACACTACCAAGTGCTAGCAGCACTGTGGCAAAAATGAGGGCTGGGCTTGTCCAGGGCAGCTCCCGGGGCTGGAGGTGCCATGGAGCTGCAGTCTAGTTTAGGTCTGGGAGCTCTGGCTTCCCCTAACCTGCCCTGGAGCCCTGTCACTGTGTAGTTTGCTGTCACTTGGTGACTGGTTCCTGCCTGCAAAGCCAGCAGAGGGGAGCAGTGTCCCCTGGTGGGTTGGATGTGGTGCCTGTGTGAGAGTCCTGGATTGCTGTGCAGAAACTGAGGGGTTTTGGGTGCTCTCCCCTGAGCCCCTGATCCTCTCGGGTGGTTCTTGCAGGTGGGATAGTGCGGATGACGCTGAGTCTCACTGTCATCATGATGGAGGCAACAGGCAACGTCACCTATGGATTCCCCATCATGCTGGTGCTGATGACGGCGAAGATTGTGGGAGATTACTTTGTGGAGGTGAGGACTGGATGCACTCAGTGAGCCTGGGATGGGGTGCAAGGCTGTGGGTGAGAATTTGGGGTACTGTAGAGCCAGGGGAAGCTGTAGGTGAGGACTGGGGTTGCTGCAGAGACTTGGGAGGAGACCCTGGTATCTGATGCAGAGAGGAGCTGCTGCCTGTCTGTACTCCCTTGGCATATCTCCTGATGGCATGACTCTCCTTGCAGGGGCTCTACGACATGCACATCCAGCTGCAGAGTGTGCCCTTCCTGCACTGGGAGGCTCCTGTGACATCCCATTCACTTACAGCCAGGTATGTGGATTGAGGGTCTGGCACATCTGGGGGCAGCCCTGGGGTCATGCTGCTGCCAGCCCAGCCCCTTCCCCAGCAGGGTGATGTCTGTTCCCATGTCCCCCACGCTGTGGGGACAGAGGATGTGCCAGGGCTGAGAGCTGTGCACTTTGGGGTGGATTTGGGGTGTACTGCCATCTAGCTGTTTCACACCGACCCTTCTTTGCAGGGAAGTGATGAGCACGCCTGTCACCTGCCTGCGGAGGATCGAGCGGGTGGGCACTGTCGTGGACATCCTCAGTGACACCTCCTCCAACCACAACGGCTTCCCAGTGGTGGAGAGCAACCCCAACACCACACAGGTGGGCTTGGGACTACCTGGGGGTTGTCTGTGCAAGAGATGGCTGTGGTGTGGGACCATGGCTGTCGCTGCCCCAACCAGCCCTGCCTCATGCTGGGTGCTCTGTTGCAGGTGGCTGGGCTGCGGGGTTTGATCCTGCGCTCCCAGCTCATTGTCCTGCTGAAGCACAAGGTGAGTACACACAAACCATCCCAGGGATCAGGAAGCTGAGTGCTCCCCTGCAGAAGATCTTCCTAGCCCACGCTTCTGGCCTCTTCCCTCCCTGCCCGTGTGGGTGCCCTGGGGGCACTGGGGCTGAGTGCCTCAGTGAGCATCATGGGGGTGGCGGGGGGTCCCTGAGGGGGTCTCATTCCTCCCCAGGTTTTTGTGGAAAGGGCCAACCTGAGCCTGGTGCAGCGGCGGCTGAAGCTGAAGGATTTCCGGGACGCCTATCCCCGCTTCCCCCCCATCCAGTCCATCCACGTCTCTCAGGATGAGCGCGAATGCATGATTGATCTGAGCGAGTTCATGAACCCCTCACCCTACACTGTGCCACAGGTAATGACTGCAGGCCCCTGCCCCTATGGAGCTGACCACCACCCTGGGGGCCAGCTGGGCACACTGTGACTCCCATGGCCCCACTCTGTCTTGCAGGAGGCGTCTCTGCCCCGGGTATTCAAACTTTTCCGAGCCCTGGGCCTCCGGCACTTGGTGGTTGTGAATAATCACAATGAGGTGAGGCCCTGGGGCAGCTCATGGAGATACTGCTGTTGTCCTCACATTCTGTTCATTAGTGAGGGGCTTAATTCTGTCCTTTCCCTGGCAGGTGGTGGGCATGGTCACCCGCAAAGACCTCGCCAGGTACCGCCTGGGGAAGGAGGGACTGGAGGAGCTGTCCCTGGCACAGACGTGACGTGGGGCAGCACTACCCAGCAGAGTTGTGCCCTGGCCCCCGGCCCCTCTGAGACCCGGACCCTGTTTTGGTGGAGGCAGGGAGAGGGCAGGGTTGACTTGTGGAGGCATCACGGTGCCTGGAGCACCGACCCAGCCACGCTGCCCTGGCTCTCCGTGTGTTGCTGCCTTCTCCAGTCTGCTGGCTCCCCTTCTACTCTCCCTCACTCCTTCCTCTGCTTCCCTGAGGGATCAAAATACACAGTTGGCTCTGTTAGCTCCTTGCATAGGCTCATCACGGGTTGGGTGAAGGCAGGAGTGTGCCCAGGGGAGCTGGCGTGTCCTGCTGAGCTGGGCCCAGTCCTTCTGCCACAGTCTCTGCCCTCTGTTTCTGCTGCCACCCTGGGCTGTCTGGGCCTGGCCCTGCCTGAGCACCCCCTATGGGGCTGAGTCAGGCTGTGTGAGGATGGGAAGTGGTGGGGCTCCTCCTGGTTCAAAGACCCTGTCCCTTCTCCCCGTGCTGCTGCCAACTGTTGGGGTGAGCCCTGTGCCACACTCCTGCAATTCTGCTCCTCTGGCTGGAGGAGTTCCCTGCCCTGCTGTGCAATAAAAGGGCTCCTATGGTTCAGCAGCTGCTGCCTCCATCTCTTTCTTGGCTCCCTCAGCTGCTTTGCCCCTGAGGGCAAGGAGTAAGGAATAGTGTGGCTGTGCCTGCACTCTAGGTGGGGAGAGGAAGAGGAGAACCCTCTTTTCCTTGGGAGGTGGTGGTCCTAGAGTGTGGTCCCCTCTGACTCCTGCTCTCCTCCAAGTCCCAGAAGTGCTGCTTTAGTGATGCTGGGTCCAAAGTGCCCTCAGCTGTGTTTCTGTACTTGCTGCAGTTTGGTCCAGACTGGCACAGTAGCCTCATTTCTGCTGGGCTGGGCCACAGGGGAGACCAGTCTGCCTCTCCCTGGGTGAGGAGAGTTTCCAGTCCTCACATCCCCCTGGTGTAACTCAACCTCTGTCTTCCTTTGCCATCATCACTGCAGGTGCTAGCCCTATCCCTGCTCCTTGCACTGCACCATGCCCTGCAGTGGCAACACCCTGTGCTGTGCTCTGGGCTGGGAGCTGTGCAGGGCTCAGGAATGCTGGTACCTGTGGGCTTCCACCCACTTCTGTGCTGAAATAAACCCTGTTTGTACTTTTATTCTTGTATTGCCTGTCTCGTGTGTCCCTCCATCTCCTTGTGATGTTGCTGGAGCTCAGCTCCCAGGATTGGTGCTAGGGCCTGTGAGCGCTGCTCTGCCTGGGGCTGCCAGGGATTTGGAGTGCTGTATGGGGTGAGTGCTGCATGTCACAGCCCCCTGGCAAGGGGTGGGTGCCCAGAGCTTCTTCCTGGGTGCTTTTCCCTTTCAAGGCCAACAAAGAGCCACTGTAATAAAGGGGGGGATGCCTTGGCTCGACCCTGGTAACAGGGCTGGGTTCCAGCAGCAGCTAGGAGGCCATGGAAAAGGGGAAGGGCTGCTGTGCAGCCCTGTTCTCCAGCCTGGCTCTTGCTTGCTGGCAGTGCAGCAGCTTTGGGTCCCTGTGGTTGCTGCTGAATCCCCTTTGCCTAGGCTGCAATGTATCCTTGTCTGGCAGCTGGGTGCTTTGTGAGGCCCTATGTTGCCCTTTGCCCCAGCACAGCTCAGATAAGGAGATGGGATCCACTGCATTGGGCCTGCCGAGCAAACACAGACTATGCTCCTCCAGCCACTGCATGTCCCTCCTCCTCCTCTTCCTGGAGCCGAGGGGTGCTGTGCTGTAGCCCTTTGCCACCCAGGGCCAGGGATACTGTTGTGAAGGACTGCACGCACTCATGCCTGCGGGAGTCATTTATTCACTCATCCCATTGCTGGCTCTGACCCACTGGCTCCAGGTGTCCCATTGCCCATGGGTTGCTCATTAACTGGGCGGCGCGTGGCGGCCCTGGGCTGCAGTGGGTCACAGCCCGCTGTACGGCTCGGCCTCCAGCCCCGCATGGCCCGGCACAGGAGGCAGTTCCCGCCCGCTGCCCGGCAGCTCTGGCCCCGGCTCCACCGTCCAGTGGGCCAGCAGGTCGCTGAAGTCGGGGGTGCCGGCATGCAGGAGGCTGCCAGGGCCGGGACCCGGCTCCCTCCAGAAGGAGGGTGGCAATTTCCTCCTGTGCATGGGGGTGATGTGGCCGTATTTCCTCTCCAGCCGCTGCGTCTTCCCGCTGACCGCCTGTGGTGCCATGCACCGGTGCACGCCGTACTCAAAGAGCTCGGCCAGCGGCCCCAGCCTGTGTGCGGCCCCATGGGCACCGAGTGCCATCTCCGGCTGCGCCCGGCCGCCCTGTGCCGTGTGCCCCAGGCCGGGTGAGCCGCGGGGCGAGCTGCAGTCCTCGGGCACGCTGTGGCCACCAGCGGCCTCCTCCCGGCCCCGCCGCCCGAAGTACCGCTGGATGTCACAGCTGATGAGCTCTGAGAAGCGCAGGAGTCTCAGTGTGGTCTCTGCGGCACTGGGGCCGGCAGGCTCCGACCCGCTGCTCTGCTCTGCTGCCTCCTCTTCATCCTCCTCCTCCTCTTCATCGTCGTCCTCCTCAGAGAGGTCGGGGAAGTCGGGCTCGGGGCGCACAGGCAGGAGCAGGCCGTGCGGGAAGGGCGAGGGCAGCCGCAGCTCTGCCAGCGGCCGGATGACACCGGCAGCCATGTCGGTGCAAAGGGACACCCCGGGACCTGGGCTCACCCTGCGGGCAGGGACACGGCGTGAGGATGGCACACAGCCCCGTCCTCCCACCTTGTCCTGCTGCCCTGCTGTGGTGCTCTGCCCTGAGGCAGTGTGGGGCTGTGTCTCACCGTGCCATGGCCAGTGTGGGGCAGCGGGGATGTACACCTGTCCCTGACACAGGGGCCATGGGACACAGAACAGCAAGGATGTCCCTGCTGATCCATGGGACA